>JABXWE010000193.1:0-118311 GCA_014611495.1 Limonius californicus | reverse complement strand
ACTTAAAAGTATCTGCATTTGTATCAATATGTTTCGTGTTTTTATCTAGATACAATATTCTAACGTATCTGCATTAGTGCAGATAAACAATGAATCTAGATATGATGTACTAAGATCGTTTAGTATGTATTTCTATCTAGATGCAATATTCTAAAAGTACATATTTGCATTTGTATCATGCATCATGATATAGTATTTGTATGTAGGTACAGCATTCTAAAAGTGTCTATATTAGGGCCTTCTTATGCAAAAGTTGCGCAACACTGATTATAAGTAAAACATCTGATTTTCATAACTGTGCTACTTATTTTCGGTAAATCACGGAGATTTTACAATTGCCAACAGCTTTATTTGATATACCCTCTTAGGTACATCGTTTTGTATTTCCAACGCACCCTAAAACTATTGTAGGGTTATAACCCCGTCATAAAAAAGAAATTTATCAGGTTGTTAAATTCCGAGTAGGCAAACGTGCTCCCTTACAATATATAATCCTGCATTCTAACGAAATTCAAAGGAAAGCACAATCGTATATGGAGAATTCCCTAATGGGCCAGAGTATGCATAAGGTCTGCTTGGAATATCACACATTGTACATTTTTGCGGAAATGATCCGTTCAATAAATAGTAATAAGAATATATGATATAATATAATAAAACGCCACTTAAACTGTGTACCTACAGTAAATACTGCCGTTGATGCTTTTTACATTTTAAGCTTCAGTCTACATACAACTCCACCAAGTGAGCGTAGGTGTGACTAACTATTCTACTACAACTTCATTTGCTATTCATAGAGCAAACGTGCGTGAGATTATCACCGGACATTCCTTCCGCTATTTAATAGACAAGCCCCAATGTTAAAGTTTGGCAAATTAACAAGTCAACACTCTTTTGCGGTTGAACATTAGGGCGATCAAAAACCCGCCAATGTATTGTTGCGGGATAAACATGAATAAGTCATAAACAATGTAAGAGTTGAATACCTAGGTTAATCATCCAACCGTCAGCTGTCGTTCAATACACATCTCCCAAACCCAACCGCTAACAGTAACTTACGCATGGATTCGCGAAGTTTCTGGGTCTATTATTAGTGGTCAATGCCCATTTGATAGTGTGATGTGGAGAGGCCACGCATCAAATCCTGTATATATTAAATTTAGAGTTCAGTTGCCTTAAGTGACTCAGCAACGGCATTTTTAAGTTTACTACCGACTTCGCGCGTAAACCCGCCGATAAAATTGTAAACGCGACACCCAGTTTGATAACAAGGACGTGACCTCGAACGGCGTCGAGTTGTACTATGATGATCGAAAATGACCCTGGAATCTGGCAGACACATACGTTACGCAGTATATGTGTCCCATTAAAAATTTGATCCAAATCCTCCGAAGCGTTAGGTCCGGTGATACCCATGGCCGTTACTGTACATGGATGCGTCATGGCATTGAACCAAACTGCGAAGCTCCAGAAGAAAACAAAGTTACCCTTGGCCAACACAGCCTACTATTTCAGGTCAACAACCCACTACTCCTGGCTTGCCGAGATGAGATGATTCCACAAGTCAGCGACCTTCGGCAATCCAGTGCAGTGAAAGCGGGGAATGTTTAGAAATTGTTTTAATTTTAAATAAATGTGCCCGTTCTAAACTTATTGTTGAAAGCGAAAGGCAAACGGCCGTAACAAGCGTAACGGCTGACTTATAGTACAATTTCTTAAGTGGCTTACATAATCTAACATACAGTACTAGTAATATTAAAGTGGTGCAATTTAAGAGCAAGGCTGATTCAGAGTACACGCCTATGGTTTTTGGCGGAGGTGACGTCATATATGTTGTTCCTATTTCGACGCTATACTCTACATACCTATCTAAATACAGTCTGAAAAGAACAGGCAGGAGTGGAATGCCAACCGGAAACACCAACAAAGGGTTTAATGGGAAGAAAAACAAGGCGTTGATAATCAACGTGAAATCTTAAGAAATGATGGCCGAATATTTTTAATGAAAACGGGCGAAGCATTTCTTCAGCATTTTAGACACTTTTAAGTTTCAAAAAATATTTAATAGAAGAGACACTAGCCTTCTTAATTTACGATTACATAATTGAAAGTGTAAAGCAAAAAATAGTTGGAAAAACATTAGTAACATGTAGGGAATTGTATACATGCTGATTTTTTTGATTATTGACAGTAAATCTGATGGAAAAACGAAAACCAGATTTACTTCGACAAATCTTAATTTTCAAACATATTTAATACAAAGAGACAATTGCCCAAATTAGATGGGTCCAGCAGAAAAATTATACAGTAGTTGAAATATTGAGAATACATACATACATACTTAAATTTTCAAAATAACTGTGGAACAATGAAAACGAGAGAAGCATTTCATTTCACTATAGATGTTCATAGACAAACTTAAATTTCTGGTACAAAAATCTGTCATCCACAACAGAATAAATTTGTATACCCTTTCAAGGTGTTGAAGTGAAACTAGAGATTCTAAAATCCAGAAAACTAGGTCACTAGAGGAAAGGATATGTAATACTGCAGGTATTTATAAAATAAGTTCAACACTTTTATGGTATTTGTCAATAACGGATCCACAATTTACAGACAGATTATGTAAGAAATTCTGTTATGTTTTAACTCTTTTTCACAGTTTTACTGATGCGAAAATTCATTTACATATTTGAGTGTTAAAATAATTATGAAATTATCATATGATTGTCCATTTTCAGACTCTTTAAAAACTTGCGACAGGTTTGGATATTAGATTTTGTTTTACTTTTCAGCAAATTGCAATTGTGCAAAAAGTATAATAAAAACATGTTTACAATTAGCTTTGTATTTCGTAGAAGGTGAGGGAATGCTACAACCAGTTTACTCACAAAAAGTATCTATTTAATAATTCAATTGGCGACAAGTTAACTGTGCAAATGCGGGTTTGATTCTTCGTGTACTCAATAAATAGGCTTGCTTCGTTGAAAGACCTTGGACAACCACCAACGTATCAGTTTGGGTTGTATTCCTTGAGAGCCGATTTTTTCGAGTTTTAACTTCATTTGAAATGTTTTATAAAACATATATGAAGTTGAAGTGTACATGCAGTCGAACTTTAATATACAATGATACTGAAAAAAAAACTAAAGAAGCATCATCACTGCACAGTTCATATTTAGACACGAAATTAATCTTAATCATTGGCAACATTTAGAAAACTGAAAAATATACGTTCAACAGCAGTCAATAGTTACATAACACAATTAACAACCTATCAGGTTTGAGTTAAATTCCCTATTGTTCCCAAAATCCACATGGAGGGTTTCAACACACTTGAATGAAATGTCTTGTAAAACATCCCTAAAGTTGACATGTACATGCACAGGGCTGGTGCTAGGCCTTTTGACGCCGGGGGCAAGTTTTCCTAATATGCGCCTACCAAATTATATTATCAGTTAATAATATTTCACTCTGGTTCAATTTATAAAAATAAAAATTTACAAATTAATCTTTTATTTCTAATCTATAGTTTTGTTTGGGTATTCGTATTTCATATAGGTAAGAACAAGCACAAGAACCAAATTCAGGTGAATTTCATTAAATATTGTATTGAAATAACAAAAAAAAGCTAAGCAATTTATTGAGACAAGAAGAGAAGATTTGATGTAGAAGCTACTGAAGCTGCTTTTAGAATGTTTAGCCGCTTTAGAGATTACTTATCCGTTTTGTGCGTGCACTTGGGGATGCTATTCGAGCTGGGAATAAGTACCTCTTAAACATATGGGAAATAGTGATAAACCTACAATAAGCAGGTTTTTCTCCAACACTGCTACAATAGTTTCCTAACAAATAAAACAGTGCCGGGAAAGATTATATTTGAAGTATGAAAAATGATGATTAAAATTGAAAACATTTTGTATAAAGTAAGTTCAACGTTCCGTTTATATGTGGGTAATGGTTTTTGTCGATAGAATTTGAGAAAAGGGGAATAGAATGAGTATGTTTTCGATGTACTCACAGGAGGGCAAATGTAGTCCAAGGTGGTACCTTTGCAATAATATAGAAATTTTCGGTCAAGTTTGGGACAATTTTGATATTTACTGTGTCACTTATTAGTGTCAACTACACATTAACTCTTCAATAACATTTAATAGGTAGCAGATTCTATTATAGGAAATTTATTTGACTAAAATGATGGCTGGGGGCAGCATGATATTGCAACAACTGAAACTGAAGCATAAGTTGAAGATCTACATGCAAGCGGTTATGATGAACCTGAAATAGATGCTGCGTCAAGTACAGAACCTCTGTCTGCACCGAGTGATGATTCAGTTTATGGATCAATAATTAGAAAAATGTGCAACGAAAAAGAACAGTGAAATAAATAAACTCAAAGAATTATTTCAACAATACAATTTGACCGGCAAGGTAGATATCCGGTGGTTGAAGAATATTGAATATGCAACTAGAAATATTGAGTGGCTTACTCCAAATGCTCTCGCTGTCTATGATTTACCACAACCTTACCAGTTTATTCGGAACTATATGCCAGACGGTTTATTTCAACAAATAGTGGAAAAGACCAATTTATACGAAGTACAAAAATCATATCCAGGGCACGTTACAACTAATACTGAACAAATATGTAAATGTATAGGTATTCATGCAGTGCAGTAGAGGAATTCCACTGATAAATGATAACATGTACAACACATTCTCTCGTTTGAGACCAACCATACATTTAGTTGACATAACAGTCAGAAAGGAAAATATCAATGACCTAATATGGAAAGTGCGAAGATGTTGCTGGACTAAGTTCTAAGAAACCTCGAGAAACAGAGCCCCATAGAGAGAAAAGGTTCGATGGATTCATGCACCTACCCAAATTATATAAAAACAAATATTGCAGCAAGTGTAATCTGAAGGGACGCAAAAAGTCTTTTGAAATGTGCAGAAAACGCAAAGTGCACTTTTGTATGCTAAAAGAAAAGAACTGTTTTTTGAAATATCACCTTGTAAAATAGGGTTTTATTATAATTCTGCTTTTGTGTTAATTTATTCATTTCATTAAATTTCTGAAGACATAAATTATTTAAATTTATAATTCCGGCCTTACCTTTAACACCATAAAGTAATTTTGACACTTGATTATTCGCAAAAGGTTTTAGATATAAAATATACTTCAAAAATTACAGAACAATAAAATGAATACGTGAAATCAATTTATCTTGTAACAACTAGGTAGGCTACATCTCTCATAAGTGCATGAAATGCATAGTTAACTTTTCCTTTTAGCTATAAAAAATATTTTTTACATTAAACTTCTGCGCAATTTTAATGATTTGTATAGATTGTTGTGGTAATAACAATCAGTTTCAATGTATTGTAATATTGAGAAAATGGATGTTGTTGATTTTGGGAGAATGCAGAGGGGCGGTACGACGATATGCCTAAAGATACCGGGATAGACCCCGCCCATCACCGAATGCTTTTAGGCGTCTGGAAAGAAGTTCGAGGCAAAATGGACAGATTTCCAAACCAAAAGTGAGACAACCTGCAGAAGCTGAAGCTGAACAAATAACAATTAATCCCCTTATAAGCCAAAGCGTAGTTGCAAGAATTGTAGGCTTTAGCCAAAGTTCAGTATTTAACATTTTAAAAGCAAACCGATTTCATTGTTACCGCGTCACACTAGTGCAATACCTCACTGAAAATGATTACCCACGTCGAGTGAATTTCTGCAAATTTTAAAAAAACACTGTTACTAATGATCCACTGTTTTTAAGAAATATTCTATTTTCTGACGAAGTGATGTTTAGTAACAATGGGTGTGTAAATAGATACCATTGCCACTTATTTGAGGGCAGTTTAAATGGGAAAA
Organism: Limonius californicus; assembly: GCA_014611495.1. Taxonomy (NCBI): domain Eukaryota; kingdom Metazoa; phylum Arthropoda; class Insecta; order Coleoptera; family Elateridae; genus Limonius; species Limonius californicus. The sequence continues at coordinate 112,427 of JABXWE010000193.1, read as the reverse complement.
AGGTATTCATATTTGTTAGAAAATGATTTGCCTCAAATTTTAGATAAAATTGCTCTATGTTCGACGCGTATGTGGTTTCAAAATGGCGGATCAGCTGACCACTTCCAGAGTTGCAACAAACTATCAAGATGAAACTTTCCATAACAGATTAATTGGAAGTGCAATTCATCCTTGGCCTCCACGTAGTCCGGACTTGACTCCGTTAGATTTCTTTTTGTGGGGTAAAGTAAAAAAAGGACGTCGACGAAACTTCTGTAGAAACTCAGGAAGATTTACGCAAAAGGATTATTAAATCGTGTAGGTCAATCACTCCACACATGCTAAATCGTGTTGTATGTGAACAGCAAGGTGGACGGCAGTTTGAACATTTACTAGTCATTAATTAGTGTTTGTCTTTTTGTTTCTATTCAATTTATTTTTCCTTTGGTTTTATTGTTACGGCAACTATCTTTATGCTTTCGTGGCTTTCTCTCTGTTTGTTTTGTTTAAATTATAAGAAATAAATATTGTAAATGTACCTATTGCAGGACTGCATTATTTATTAGTAAATAGTTTCATTGTAGTTTCTTGGTACATCCAACATAACTACTTTAATTTTTATCTATTTAAACAATGTAAAGTTAACTAAGATACTTATTGATTACAAACAGCTGTAATGTGTGCAGCCCACCTATATGCTACAAGATAAAGTAAATCACCCTGAATATATGCAAAATTTAAAATTTATTGAACGAAGATTTCGTATAGTGTGACTGAAAGGGTTAATATGTAATTTTAATTATACTGCCGTTCTTCTTCTTCTTCTTCTTCTATATTATAGAGTAACCTCTACGTACAAGTATAGACTCGTAGTCTTTTAGGGCTTAACCGCAAAATATAAACCTTGGTAATACGTCAGACTTCTTCTCCCGAGTCGTTTTAGGCACGAGCAAAATCTGCTTCTTCCGGATTGATACCACGAATTTCGTGACCCAAAGCGACTTTGTAACATCCTAATTTGACATTCAAATTAAATTACCAAGGTTTTTCTACCCACATCATCGAGAGCAGAAGTAATCTCGATTCTTGATCACGGTGCGCAATAACGTCCTTGCATTACGCATCCACTCCTTTGCCAGCCATTTATACAAACAGGAACTGCTTTATTTAAATTCGAGAGCAATGTTAAGCCTAACATTAGCAAAAAAGGTAGCTTTATACGAGAGTATTACGGGTTTAAAATTACTTTTTCCCGTTTTCCGCTGTGACCACTCCTTCAGCGCCGGTCCTGTATTTTTGAGCGATCTTAATAAACGCGAACCTCATTTAGGATATAATCATGCACAGCCAATTAAATACGGAATCATCAATGTTAAACCACTGTCAGCGTGCGTAATAACAGGAATAGGCTCTACACCGCTTGTAATAAAGGTTGTTTTAACATTTCGCGCAGTTATTTCTAAGCCAGCTAAATTTCATCACATGATAAAATGTCGTCCTTGAGTGTCGGCACGTGTAGTGCAGCGCAAAATAAACGCCGGATTGCGATGCTATTATTATGGCATTTGCGCTACCCTTGCTTGCAAAAGTGAATTAGTTGTTTTGGAGCTTACCGAAGGGTGTTGCATAACACCTTTCACAAAAATATTCTGAAGTAGAAAGCCGTTTGGCATGTTTCGAGCAAAATAAAAATTTGTGTTTATGTTTGTTTATTTGTAGCTTGATACGCCTTCGTTCTGCAACCTTGTGATGTCTAAATACATAAATAGTTTCGGCCTTGCTAACCGGAATGCCATTGGTTGTAAAGCCGGCCGGCATAGCTGCACCTAACCTATCCGTCACGCCATTACGTAATAATGAGCCGAAATTGCCATCAAAGAGCACTTGGGCGACGTTTGCAAGTTTTAAAAGAACAAACAAGTCATGTCCGAATAACGGCGATTAGAAAATGACGACTTTCTCTTCAACAAGAACGTTGCCCAATGGGTAGGACGACCATCGATCGATGATTGCGACTGATTCTTTGAATAATTAGAAATCTAATGGTGCTAATTTTCAAAGCCTTACCCAATCATCATTACAATTCAATTTAGAAGTTACACCACACTTTCTGTCTGTTACTTTTGAGGTTCCAGCACGCTTTTGTTGCCTGAACAATGGAATCTCGCCTTCATCTCTTAATTAATTCTAAAAGTGGCAACTGGCGTTAGTTTCTAATTACTCTAACAACAATCTGCATACTGTTTACAATGATAATTATCGCAGCCACTGGTAATAAAGTGGGAGCGCGTGTAAACATGTCCGACTGACCACATTTTTTCGCATCCTCGATATATCTAGGCACTACGGATGCAAGATAAATGTGTTAATGATGCAACGCAACTCGCTTGTATATTAAATAACCGAGATTGGATAAAATCAGAACTAACACAGAATACGTAATTTGCATTGTAACACAATAGAGGTGTCGAAATTGTTGCAGCAAAGTGAAGGTTATCCTACATGGAGGTTTTAGGCAATTATTGCTTTTCCTGCTCCCAGTAAAATTGCAACAAGAAATAATAAGCAATCTTACCTTTTTCTTTCTTGGTAACTCATCGAAATAATCCATAACAATTCCTTCGTCAGATGCCGCGCTAGTGGACAAACCAGTCGAAGGAGAAGACAGATCACGGGGAGGAGGTGAGGGGGAAGACCTCCAGGATGCAGAACTGCTGCTTCCTGGTGAAGTACCACCCCATGACATACCTTAAACAAATCAAATGGTGAAATGACTTATTACAGACAATGCGTTAAACTATGTAATGTTTAGTTGTGCTATTTTAAGATATTAAGACGTTAAGGGTTATATGAAAAATATGGATGATTTGTTCGTAACAGTCGTGTGGCAAGAAAAAATAAATTTGTGACTTTCTCGCACTACTGATGACCCTATAAAGTACCAACGTAAAACCACTTTCGTAGAAGTGCTGTACGTAAATTATTCAGGATAAATTTATGAAAATTATATACAGTGATAAGCAAAATCTAACAGATTTTTAACACAAATCAACAAATTAAAATGAAGGCAAACCAATCCGCAGTAGTCAGCAAATTTGTGGTTTTTGTGAAGCACCACATTAATGTTATAATAGACATTGAACAGTGATAGTTGTTAAACTTCAACTAGAGGTTGCATTTTGATTGAGCGAGATCTAGGACGGGGTTTTTCAAGCATCTCTATGCACTAAAGCTCTTGTTTATCGTACACCACAACTATGAATTTTGCATATTTGAGGTAGGGATTTTAACGTGTAGCATATCGCAGTGGTACGGACCTACGGCTTTACTTCTTATCAGGCAGAAAAGGCGAACTTTCAGATTTCTCCTCGCTAGAAAAATCTCGCGATCTCAACGATATATTATTATTATATTATTATTATATTATATTCAAGATATATTATTTTTTGGAGCGCACGGTATTAAGCCTCAAATAACCAATGTTAAAATACTTCTTCGTACGTATAATATCCAATAATTATTTATTTACACAAATTCCCAAAGAAAAAGTTCGTCGAAAGTTTGTTAGATTGCACGAGAAAGTGATTATATTGGAGATTTACAGTGAAATTTCATTCCTATAAGACTGAAATTTTTAGAGTATATGAGTATAAGTCATAGCATAATAATTTGGGGACAACAGTCTCTTTACTTAAAATGTGAATATTTTTTTGTAACATCATTTTCACATAGCTTAAAATTATAATTATAATGTTTTTTTAATTATTCTCCCTGCCCTGCCTTTTAATAGTTTACATTCTTGTGCTGGAATTAGTGTGAAATTTTTAATTTAATTAATTGATATCTAAGTTATGCAAACTTTTGAAAACGTTTGATAATAAATAGGTTATATTAACAAATTATTGTTTCTATAAATAATACAGTAGGAAGTGGCGGAGTATCTAATTATGTAAATGTAAATAAATATTTTCCTTACAATGTTTTGCATAACTCGCATATAATTAGTAGGGTTCCTTATTTTTAAAACATATTCCTAAACTTTTCTTCTATGTATTTCGTTTATCTCAGATACTTGCAAACGCATTTGTTACGTGCACATAATTGTTATTTATCCTTCGAAATAAATGAAAACTTTTCTATGTGGCAGCATTTTCAACGAATGAGAGGCAATAAATACAACTTATGAACCTCTTTTTTCGCAAAGCAAATTTAAAAAATAAAATCCGAAACCTCACTTTGTTTAATAACGACACTAAATTGCATGCTTTACAATAACTACGACAATTAACCACTTGGGGCCGTGTTAAAATTTGGATTCCCAAATACAACAGCAACTCTTATTAATAAGTATTTGAACATATTTCGTAATTGGCCATTGTAATTAAACTTTTTACAATTTGATTTCTGAGTTATACTTCAGTCAAATATGTATAATTATAAATAATATATCGAGAAAAGTTTGATAACTGCCGTTGTAAGAAACTTTTGAGAACGTCTAAAGCCCAGATTTAATGTCTCATTAGATTACAAAACCGTTTCGTTTCAGTAGGTTAAACTTGGTTTTATTTGTGTTCATTATTGCAGAGCTATTCAACAAAATTACTAATAAATGTTCTATTTTTATTATCAGCGTTAAACAATGTCAACGCCAGACGTTCTCAAACTTTACCGTTGCACAATTTAACCTTACAACCTAAAAATGTAGCTCTGATAAATGCACAAAGACTGTAAATCAGATTTAGTGATTCATGCCGATTTTTCCTTATAAGTACATAGATATTCCATTTAATTCGTTAAGAATGTAAAGGAACAAAGCCTTGTGGCATGATTTCACCAATACATATATGCTTTTCAAGGCAGGTAAAGTCCAGGGTCAAAACCAAGATAATAAAAGCAAGTAAATGACGTTTTCTGATACAAGTTTATTAACACGGTGTTATCTTATCGGAACAGTTGCATTATCCACATTTCCACAGTGCAGTTAGTTTGGAACTAAAGCTCGTGGGCATTTTTTAAAGTTATTGCGCTTTATCTCTTGCGCGTCGATAAGCTTAATTGAAAAACAACTACAACTATATTGAGCAGCTTAACCACACAATCAAGCTAGCAACGCCGAAAACAACAAACTTCAACCAGCAAACAAAAAGTAGAACAAAATTAGTAAAATCGATAGAGCTCCGAACATTCGGTGGCGAGGCAAAGAACAAAGAGGGATGTGTAACATTGATATAAAACACAGCATGTGTGTGGTGCAAGCAATCAGAATGTCAAGCTTTCATATATCTATGCCCTCCTTGATAATTGATTAATAATATACAGTTGGCTAATTGCACTGGACAAATCATGTTCCATGAAGATTTCGTCCTACAAAATCAAAAGCTTCATGTTTTAAAGATATTCTAGATTCTACAGGGTGATATGTAAAAAGTACTTGACCAAACTTATATATTATTAAACACATTCTTGAAATTAACACGCACTGTAACATACCTAGTCATGTTGACATGTTAAACAAGTAATTTCGCTGCATTTGAGATAAAAACATTACTAAGGCTGTAAATACATAATATGTAAAATGAACACCATGTTCAATAAAATAAAGTGCTGCAATATTTGTAACATCAAGAACGTTTTTATCTCAACTATTACAAAATTACCTACAACAACACCAATATAACTTATTTGGGATGCAAACGACAATAAAATAACAAAAATATGCAATATTGCCGAATATTTGCCTACGCAACTGAATAACGCAGATACGATTGCCACTCCATTGATGGCTAGTTGGCAATATTGTAAAAATACCCGGGATGATCCATTTAAAAGTATATACGTTTAATAAGCCATTTTTTCACGTAGCACACTCTATATGTAGCCTACAGTTTTGCTTAGATACTGTCATCATAGAAGCGTACTGTTGGACCACCTTGTATATCGTACAAAACCTTCTAGATTAAACAATTTGAATTGTGTCTCAGTATTTTACCTACATTTAATAAAATCGACTTCGACTTTTGTGCTTTTGATTGATTTTAATCTCTCGCTTATTTAAACACATTTACGTATTTCCTCTGAATCCAGGTACGGTTGGTTAACTATACGAATGCGTATACAATGCCTATACAGTTTCAACGCGTTGTACTACAACGGCGTGCTAATTAAAGCTCTTTTTCAGTACCAACAATTTTTAAAACTGGCGATTACTAGAGATCACACAATAGAACACCAACACAAACATAATTACATTCAATTGTAGCTAAATGTGCCCCCTTCCGGTCGATTATCAGTTATTACAGAACATCTTTACCAACGTATGTGTATAAATATTAATTATAAATTTTGTGGAAAATGCATATTGAACAATCTTGTCAAAAAATGTACACTGAAAGCTATTTACTCTGGGGTTCCTGTTTGTTCCAATAAAAAGCAACCTTCACTTTATAGTTTGTAAGTTATTTTTGCTAAATTCTTCAAGTAGTTCGTACTTTCTTATTCCGAATGCTTGTGTTTGGATGGTCTAAAATTTTAAGCTACAGTGGAATTGCCTACAGCTGTTTACCAACGTCACTTAAAAAACTAGCGATGGGTTTTTTACCCATACGGAAAAAATCAAATGAAAAATAATTTGAAAAGTAGTTTCTACTGCGTCTAATTTTTAATATACTATAATATCTATACGTATAAGTGTCAGCGGATGACATAACGATAGTGGCAAACTCGAGACAGAAACTATAAAAGCAATAGAAAAATACAGGAAGAAGCAAGACAATATGGAATGGAAATAAACCAGGGTAAAACAAAATACATGAAAGTAGGAAGGGAAAAGAGGAACACACATAAGTACCTCAAAACGCAGAGGGATAATTTCGAAACTGTCTCTTACGTCAACTACCTGGGAACGACGATACAACAATCAGGTGAAGATAAAGAAAGATAAAAGAAAGAATCTTCAAAGGAAACCAAGCCTATGGAAGAAACATGAACCTTCTGAAAAGCAAAGCAATCACCAAGAAAACCAAGATAAAAATATATAAGGCATTAATAAGGCCAATGTTGCCGTACGCCCTAGAAACAGCAATAATAAGCAAAAAAGAAGAAGAAGACCTGAAAATAGCGGAAAGTAAAATAATGAGAACGATATTAGGACCAAATATAACAGCAAATGGAGAAAAAAGACTAAAAAACAATAAAGAAATAGAAGACGAACTCAAAGGAGAAACCATCACAAGATTTATAAAGGCACAACGTTTGAAATGGGCGGGGCACATCATGAGGAGAACCCCTAAGGAGAATAACACAATGGACCCCACTAGGCCCAAGAAAAAGGGGAAGACCCAAAAAAGGATGGCTAAAACAAGTAGAGGAAGACATAAGAACACTGGGAATAACAGACTGGAAACTGAAATGCAAGGAAAGAACGGAGTGGAATCTTAAGATTGCACAGCTTGATGATGATGATAAGTGTCTACTGGTTTGTTCTATTTAGCCAAAAAAAAATAGTATAGATTATAGATGGACCTTCAAACTCTTTCTATTCATTTCAGGCAGGAGACATTAACTATACAGAATGTCCGAATTTCAAAGTTTGTGTATTTTCTGGTTAATTTGTTTATTATCAACGAATACGCAAATTCGATTTTGATTTCGAAATCTTTTTTATAATTCGTTAAGTTTTGAAGTTATGGGGATCTATTTTGTGTATTTAAATAAGCGGCTTCGTGCTAATTTTTTTTCCTTGTTTCTACATGTAAGTTTTGTGGTATATTGGTTATATAAACTGGTGTTTTATGGTAGACAACGAAATAAACATTTTTTATTTGAAAAAGTGTGCCCCTTGTGATGTTGTATCGGTTAAAAAACTGTTTTCTCTCATAGTAGACAGTAAAACCCGAACGAAAACAAATAATACCATCTGGAGATAAAACTACGAAATTAATTGAACCTTGTAGCTAGAAACAGTCAAAGATAAATACTAATTAAATTATTTACTGACTTACTTTCCACATTATATTAGTTATAAACAAAAAGGAACATTGAAATATAACAGGAAACCATTGCGAAATGTGCTTAAACCAACCATTTCCATTTTCAAACCCCAAACTATTGCTATATTATACTGGTGCTTGTGGTATTCTTAAACAAGTTTGGAGGACAGGGAGGTTCACGAAGGTCATATACATTCTTAAATATTGGTTACTACAAGCTAATTTTTATGCAGACCATCTAAAAGAAAAAGGTTAATTGAAGTTAAGTCGGAGAATCTGGCAGGCCAGTTTCTCGAGTCTATTATGTGGAAATAGTTTTTTTTTGGTCTTTGTTGTTTACGAAAATAAACTTTTAAATATAATATTTAATATTCTGATTATTACTTTTGTTGATTCACAGGCTGCTATTATAAAATAATATTCTAAAAGTCTACCAAAGGAAAACAGATTTTCTTCTAGTAACTCTGTTATTGTTGTTGTAAACGCATCTTCCCAATAACGCTTTCGATATATATTTAGGAAAAAGTGGTTGCGAATATTTCGAAAATGTTAATGTTCATGTAAATTTGTAGAGTTTTGATATAAATCCTAATAATCCTTTAGATGTTGCACAATTTTATCTTGTAACCAAAACTTTAAATTCGTAAGTGGGTAAGGTTGAAGTCTTAGCTAACCTAGTAGGTTAGAATCTAAGCCAACCTAGTTAACCTAAACTAACCAAAGCAGATTAACTGTATTTTAAACACAAAACTACCCGTTATTCTGAGGAAAATCTCTCAACTAGAAACAAAAATAAATATAGAAAATCAATGACAACAATCAACTACAAAGATTAATCGTCAAACAAAAATTATGCACTGTTAAGATGAATACGTATATAACAATCATTATAGCGTTATCGAATGCAAAATGTATATTATTTTGTTAATGTATTGCATAGTAGTTGTATGATTATTAAAGTTTAGGGAAATGTTGCTTCCCAATTTGACAGATAACTCAATAACAAATTAATATATTTAATATATTAATTTAGATTCGTCAGTATGAGCAAGGTTTGGTAGAACTATAGCTCAATCCAAAATCTATCCATCCAAAAATTTGCAGCCTATAGTGTATAGGTCGACTTGTTTAGGATTTTCAAGTTAAGTCGTCTATGGAGTGTTTATATTGATTATAGTTTTGAGCTTACTTTTATTGGAACGATTCTCTTAAATTTGCCTTAAGAACTACACTGAAAGTCACCTTGAAGGTATTTTGACTAAATGTGTAAAACCCTTAGGTGTTGGAGGTCAATCGCCCTTCGCATTCCAACGAAATGACCACATCCTGTGAATACTTTAGTCCAAACTGTAACTTTCGACCCCTCATCGTACACAACTCAAGCCGTGTGGCTTCTGTTATTCATTAAATTATATGGGGAAGTTTAAGAAAATCATTGGCTTGGGTTAGCGGTGACCGGTTTATATTTAAATCTTTTTCCGGTTACATGGTTTACTTTCTTTAATAAAGTGAAAAAATCTGGAGCAAGATAATGCGAAGTACGTAATCACAGACACGCCTCCAACTTATGACATTTCCCTTCCAGACTCTGATCTGTTCAGCTCACTTCAATGCAACTGAATGGCAGACAAATAATATGGAACTAGGTCTTCTGAACCGTTGATACTATTTGTCGGCAGTGGACTCGCACCAATGAAAGTGTTAAAATAACTTGTTCAAGCATGGCCACGATGCCAATGTTGTTTCAATTGCCTTTGGTTATTTAGGACGTGACATTTTTCTGCAAAATGTCACAATTTCAGTGAAATCTTCCAACAGCCGGTGGAATTAATAAAAATCAAGGCCTGCTTAGCGCACCTAATTGGCTGCAATTATGCAATTGCAACACGTGTCTGAAAATCGTGGAAATATTTGAACCTTGAGTAAAACTAACATTTACACATTACTCCTACGCTGACTACCAAAATTCTTTCAAGAATACCACAATACACATCTGGCAATATCTAGTCGCTATAAATATTAGAAACTTTTACTTCCAAAATGAGAATTATTATGTAAAAGATGTCCAAGACAACGAAACCTAGATTTTATAGCAATAAATAGAAACAAGTCAAGAATATCTAGAAATTTATATGAAGTCTTAATAATTCAACAATTGAAAAATGCACTTTTCGTATGGTAAATTGGTGCAGTCGCATAGTTAAACAAATCGAAAACACACATAGGAATTTGTTTTAATTACAAAAGGTTAATAACCTATAAAAATGTAATATTAAAGTCAAGTGAAAAAAATATTTTTTTCAAAGAAACGTCTATTGTTTCCATTATCAAACAATAAGGGTCCCATCAATTTTATGCGTAGATCTTTAAAAGATCAATCTTATCTTAACATTAATTCCCAATATTTAATCACGAAAACGTCATCCTTCCAACAATTTTCCTTTCAATTCTCGGAAATAAACACTACAAATTATCTTTAAGCATTAAATCTAATCTAACAGTCCATCCTGTTTAAAAAATGGACTAAATTTAGATGAGCAAATAAAAGAAAACCACTGTATGCATAACAAATTAAGGCACATTATACACCATCGTTATTTGAATATGAACTCGGTGCATAAAACAAAAGGCTGACTGTTGAATAATTTACTTAACTTACTATCAAGCTAAGGTACTGCTTAAAAACCAACAAGCGCGAACGGTTTCTGAATAATCAAAAATAAAATTTACCCCATACAATTACGCCCGGACTTAATTCGACTAGAAATTTTAGAAGACAAAATATGTAATTGTGGAGAGGGTTTCCATATACAGTACAAACTTACATAATTATATGGGACAAGCTTATATAATTATATGGGGTAAGTTTATATAATTACATGAGGCAAGCTTATACACGTATGGGTGATGGTTATTTGTAAGTATAGACAATATTAAATGAGTAGCTTTAATCTTATATCTTTGATTTGAAATTTTCTGTAATAGTAATACCACTTACCACTAAAATTAGGAGAATGTGGAGAACAAGAAAGGCTCATGAGGACCAACGCAGCACTGCATTCGTCCATCTGTGAGTCTTTTGGACTATCTTCTTGGCTGCTGCTGGGCCTCCTTTTGCGAGATCTGCAACATAAGGAAAAGAAATTTAAACAAACTGCAGAAGCCACTTAGTCTTCTCCATAAAAGTGTTCCTGATGATGTACGACGACACAATATCTATTTTATAAATTCTTTAATTATTCAGTACAGAAAAACGATTATAGCAATGATAATACCGTGTTCGAGATATTTACTTAAATCATTATAAGTTTGGATGTAACCAAGAAGCTTTATTTACATTGACTTCACAGAAAATCGTTTAAAATCAATAATGATAGCAAACCAGACGCTGACCTTCCGTTCCTAAATTATAATTCCATTACGTTGCGTTGTTTTCAATATTTTGTTTGAGTTGCTACGGCAATTGTCCTCCTGTTATGATGTCAAAGGCACACACTGCTAGTTGAATTACAGTTGGACAATGTCGAAGATGTCACTCACCTTAAAAACGTCGTCAAACGGTTTCAAGTCGCCGGGTTGCTGCATTCGTCAGTAACAACAACGGCGTGCTCGCGTATTTTGAATGTCAGAAACACTATCGGAGCAGTTCAATTAGTCTGTCCGAAGAATAGGGCAAATGGCATAATGAGTCTTTAATGGTGCAGCTTTTAACTAACCATAAACACAAATTACAATGAAGAATTTAATTTGTGATGTAAATCAGCTGGTTTCGAAGAAAAAAGTTTAGAAGTTACCTAGTTTGAAGTGTGCACGAAGGACAGCGAAAAAAAGTTTCCAAGTATCTGGACTCTATTACATAACAAAATCAAACAGCTCGCTTTTTGTTTGCTACTACGTCAATGTGACGTAGTACAAAATACACACGAACGCTATTCCGAAATGACTTGCAGCATTTCAATAGCTGAATAATTCAAACTTATAAGACACTACATGGCTTCCGTGTGTGCACTAGTAATTGTATGCATATCAGACAAATAAAACGAAAACGTATGTATACTCTGCTAGAAAAGGAAATATACAACAAAAATGGCAACCGCAAATTATATCATCACTACAAGTAATTTGATTACAGGCGAGTTCTATACATGGACACTTCAATGTAGATGTGTAAAACGATTCTAACTTACGTGGGGATTCATTTTAATTAAACACCCTCGATTTGAGCTTTGAAGACGATGAGATTAAAGACCCCCAAGCCTAGTGTAATCAAAGCCACCTATTTGCCTATGATCTACAATTAGTGACAAATATTGCCTGTGCTGTAATTAAATTGCTTATTGTTCAAAGGTATTAAGTCACTTTTTGGGATGTTTTAAATAAACCTAGTTTCTTATATTTCTGTTATGTAAATATAGTTTGTGGTGTTGAATGAAGGTGTTGCCCCCATGCACTTACATGTACAAAACTGTAAATCATAGATTTTGTTTGAAAGAGGGATAAGTCATGTAAAGGGGAAGTACAGACTATAAATTTTATTACATTGCGTAAGGTATTGGGCGAAATGGGAAGGTTTGAACACATTGAACAGTATTATTTGAAGTCAAGTTCTAAAATGTTGTACGGCAAATATAACTAATATAAATCATATTACGAACTTTAAAAATTGGTGGCCTAAATATTATACGAAACCAAATCTCTCTAATGATCGACCAAGTAATTACTTAAATGTCATATTACATAGAATGTTTGGAAATAATACTTTGATATTAAATTTTCAAGATCTTTTTTTTTTCACACATTCATACTACCGTTCCCCCCCGGAACCGCTTTCGCATTACTTCAGGGGGGTGCGGGCGTCCCTTACACACTAACCATTCATGCAGCATGCACCCTGAACTTAACTAACTGAATTGCGGTCGCCCCAACGGGGATTCGAAACCACGCCGGAACAAGCGCAATTCAGTGTGACCTCGAGTGGTCAATGCGTTCTCGCACTCGACCACCGCGGTCCCCTAAAAATTTTCAAGATCTATTACTTTAAAACTTAACTCTGTCAAGTGCTCCGAAGCTATATTATTTATTGAAGAAATGTAGTATGTACTTGTTGAAATAATGCCTTAAGTATCCTTATATCTGCCCTGTAACACAATATATTAGTAGCTATACATACAGGGTGTCTACAATAATCTCGCTTATTGTACAGCAGGGGTCTTCGAGGAATGGGGCCACTTGAGTAACCAACAAGCGGTGGTGGACGTCAAGTACCACCCCTAAGTAAAGGTTTTTTGTAAACTTAGCTATAATACCAATGGTATGTACTCTCGATTCAGTGTGCCAGTGGTGCAATTCTCTACTCTCCCGATGAGTACCTGCGAGCTATTGGTGCCATGGTAGGTTCTAGTGTACCACATCAGAGATTTACTATTACCTATACAATCAGTTTCTCGATTAGTGAAACCAATAGAAATGTGATTGCCGACAATTGGCTGTCGAAGCAAACCCCTCGCTCATGTTAGTAAAGTGCTTCCTAGTTAGTCATATTTTTAGGTTATGTTACTCAATTTCATATTGTTTTAGTACGAGTAAAAACATAAAATAAGTGGTGAAATCGAGCACCGCAACGGAATGATAAGGTATTTTTACGAAACACTACGCAGACCGCACGCAAAAATGTTTTTTTGACGAAACTACGTGAGTCGCATGAAAAATCCGCGTGCTGCGGGATTAGATCATACACAAATGTGTATGATCTAAGGCTGCGGGTTGCCCTTTGAACGTATATTGGTGTTTCGATATTATTTTAAAAATTTGTAATGGGCTTTCACTTGCACAGCTTAGGAACAGACATTTCAGATTTTTTAAACCATTAATTTTTTTTCTTATAAAGACTACGTATTTGAATTATATGTTTGAGTCTACGGGCTTTTTTTTTTCAATTCACCTGTATACAGTGAAACTTTCCTTTTTGGATACTGGTGTAAAGAACAGAGCGTTCCATTACGGATAGTTTTGTACAGTCCCAACTTAACACCCTATATTTTTAATACAAGATTATTTACGTTCTATGCAGCGAACACCTCCTTGTAAAGTAGAGATTTCAAAGTGTATTACATGTACACTGATTTAAAAAAATGACTAATAAAACATTTTCTTTTCTTTATCTAGAGATCTAGTTTAGTAAGTTGCATGTCTACAGTTCATCAGAGAAATCTTGTATGGTTAGTTAAAATGCTTACTTAATTATAGAATTATAAAATAGAAATTTCTGAAAATATTGCCTGTTGCAATTTAATTACATAATAATTACATAATCTTTGACAGGGAATACAAAGAGGTGATACTATAAATCGCCCTGGCAGTCAAATACCTAGTACATTCATATCAAAACTTTAGGTAAAAAAATCTTTTTAACGTCACTTTATGTTTATTATTAAAATGTCACAGTGTGGCATATGGTGAATTTAGAAAAAAATGGCTAGCTAAACATGAATCGATAAAATGTGTCAAATTTATTTAAAAATAACAATTAAGTAGAAAGTTTTTGAGAGTACCTCGTACGTATGTTTTACGTACCCCATTTACCAAAAATATGTTTTGGAATGTGTGTTGCTAGTTATTTAATTCAAATTATACTAAGTTGTAATTTGTATTTATTTACAGTCATTCACAAAACCTCGGCGAGTTAAATGTGAATTGAAACTCCTGGTATATATTCAGTAAGTAGGTAAGCCACTCCTCCTACAGGGAAAGTTACTGGACACGCCCTGTATGTTTGTTTACATTTTAGTAATGTCTGAGTTACATTGATTTAAGCAAAATTATTGATTCAACTAAGCAGCCCTTCATATGGGAGAGATTCCCATGCAAATAAAAATATTGGAAACCCCTATACTTATACATTTCATTAAGAATATTTTTCAACTAAGTAGCCATTTATCCGGGGCACTAAAATTTTAGATTATTAAAAATCATATTTATTTACATAATGGAAGACTCAAGCATGAATTTTAAAACACCCTTTATATGGGAGAAATTCCCATAAAGCGGAAGTTATTGGAAACCCCCTGTACATATATAGTACTACATTTAGGTATTAACTTTTTTAGTGAACGTCTGGTTCGCGTTGATTTATTTAAGAAAATCGAATCAACTAAGTACCTTTTTTTATAGGGCCATATAATTTGGGAATTTCATGTATTTAAGACAGATCAGCACATCTATGACAGCAGGACGACAAATTTTGAGACTCTCTGTACATATTGACTTCTGCGGACCATGATTTGCAGCCGGAGTTGTATTATTTTATTGTAGCTACTACTTACTTTCATTAAGCTTTAAGAGCATCAGAAACAGCCAATCAAAATGTCATTGATTCAGAATCGCTTCAATACAATCTTTCTCTTACTTTCTCTTAATTTCTTATTAAACAAAGCAGCAATAAAATATTTAAACAGCTATCGAAAATAGCTTCTGTAATGAGGGAAATGCAAATACAGAAAAGCTTCAGACTTCCACAACTAGTGATTGTAAAAACATTTTGTGCAATATCGTACAAAAAATACCTCTGCAAAACAACTTTATTCTTTTCATAAAAACGTTGGCATCTATAAAACCGTATTAGTTGAAATCAGTAACATTACAGCTGTATTTCAATGATGCAACCTTGATACAAGTGCTTTTCTAGCTGAAGGTAACAGTATACGCTTGTTCGCAGGTGTTCAAATCGTTGTTGAGGCTTTCTCCTTCGATTGCGAAACTGTATTTTTCTTTGACATACATTTTTACTTTGTCGGATTTTCTAATCAGGTCGCTACCGGTTTGTAAACAATTACACCTTTATAGTATATCTTAATATTAATGTTTCCCGCCCATGAGGCAATGGGTTAATTTATAATCTCCTTTAAACAGCATGTCTTTATTTAATAAATCTGATTTCAAAATTGCTGTCACCGGCATGCTGCAAGATTGAATATTATTAATGATAAAGGTGATCACATCATAATCACTGTAAACTTATTCTACCGTTAATATTTCATAAGGTTTCGAATTTCTTTGAATTGTAGCATAGAAGCTTTATAGAACGACATCCACCGCCCATATGAAAAAAGTAGAATACTCCACAACATTCACTAGCATTTGTTTATTTAAAGCGC
Organism: Limonius californicus; assembly: GCA_014611495.1. Taxonomy (NCBI): domain Eukaryota; kingdom Metazoa; phylum Arthropoda; class Insecta; order Coleoptera; family Elateridae; genus Limonius; species Limonius californicus. Next base: position 96,307 of record JABXWE010000193.1, on the reverse strand, counting down.
TTTAAATGGTAAAAGTTAAAAATGAAAGGCAAGAAAAATTCACAGCAGAATGAAAGTAAACGATTGGCTTCGTTACGCAAAATCGGGTCAGAGAATTTTATGAAGAAACAATTATGCTGACTATCTTCATTTCCGTTTCAAACCCCATTCCTTTCGACGACACACATTTCCGAATTCCTACGCAATACGAAGATAACCACGGCGTTCTGATAAACTCCATCATAGCAACTCCCAACATTGACTAATAACGCTTCCTTATGACCACAAAACTTACGAATACAGTTTTCTTCCAAAAACGAATTACTAATTCAGGCGTTTCCAAAATCACTGACTCACTAATATTTGTTGTAAACTGGAACTTAATTGACACATTTTAAAAGTTTGCGTATCAATTGAGGCTATTTAAATGGTAAAAGTACCATTAACCAAAACTGCTTTAATGATATGAATAGATATCTCGAACTGCAAAAATGAAATTAACGAAACCTGATTAAGCGGTATCAATAGATGGATACTTCGTACTGCAAAAGTGCAGTTAATGACATCTGCTTTAGTGATATCAATAGATGGTACCTCGAACTACAAAAGAAAAATTAAGGAAACTTGATTTAATGATATCAATAGACGATATTTCCAACAGCAAACGAGCAATTACATAAACCTGCTTTAATGATGTCTACATATGATATTCCAAACTGCAAAAATTCTGTAACTAAACCTCATTTAACGAAACATATCACGAGATGATATTTTCAACTGCAAAAGTGCAAATAACCTTCTTCTTTTTATTTAATCAGATCATCATATGATATTTCGAAATGCAAAATGTAATTAACCAAACCCGATGAAACATACTCACATAAAAATTAGAGGTCGGATGTGGTCGATGCCCAAAAATGGATTCGTAAGTAATTACTTGTAGTGACTTAACGGTAAACCCGCTTTAGCAAATCAGATATGTTAATAAATTTAAATTAAAAAACTTCGAAAAAAAGAATCGTGAACTAAACAAACCCTTCATTTTTGTTCTAATATTGGTACAAATAGATATGTACCAAAGAGCTTCCACTTAACTTTAAAACAAATCTAATGGGCAGCATAACCTATAATTCGTTCAGGGAATTTAGGGAAGGCATTTAAATAAACAAAAGTGCGTAATCGCCACGTGAACAATGCATCTTTACACTCTGATTAGTGCTACAAAATGCGATTGTCTTGCTTAGTCGCATGATATCCATGTTGCTGTAGATAGGTATTCAATATTGAGCAACACTTTTTAGCGTAAGTATTAACTCATGTGAATTAGGGTAAGTTAGAAAGAGATCACGCGTATTTGTTTTGATGCGCTCTCTAGGTTAGGTGAATCAAGTACAGCATCTATCTGAAGAAGTTAACAAGTAACTTCCCTTTTCTCTAAATTTTAAATTACAACGAAAGTGCTGTTTAGATAAAAGAAAAAATCCCGTTCAAACAAATTCAAAGAAACCGATTTCTTATTCAAAGAGTGGACCTTCACTTTGCCCTTTCATTATAATTAATAAAAGCATCCTTTCATAATCGTCCTAGCTTACGTAATATGAAGTTCCTAGTAACCCTTACAAATTGTGCTAATGTGCCTGAAGATAAATATCGAAACACATAATCACAGTAGCGGCTTAGATGGTATAGTGGTACTAGGGCCAAGGCTGTTGCCAATGTTTAGGTGATTTAGATGGGAGAGAGAGATACGGGAGCAAAGTCCTCTGCGCACGAGGTAAAAAGTACAAGCTTATTGTGTTTTCCAAACACGTGATTTCGACGGCATTCGATAAAGATTTGAAAATTCATCTTTCAAAGGATAAGATATGTCAAAATTAAGTTTTGACGCATCTGTTATCTGCGTTCTCCAAATGGCAAAGTATTGTTAAAATATTATTGCATGACAAATTCAAGAGAAAAAAGAGGATCCGAGGTCATAGTCAATGTAAGGTTACACAATTTTGCTTCTTCGGAAAAAAAATTACTTACTACGAAGGTGGTTTTACTTTCCTTCTAGATTACGCTACGAAATCGCTCAATAACAAATATCACGATATATAAAATCCATTCGACGTTGTTTTTTATTGACAAATAAGTCACTCACTCGTTTATTCAAATTTTGGATGTTATTAAGGACAGCTTTGTTAGCTGCTAGCTTGAAGCTTTTCTTCTAGTGAATATGTAGAAAAACTGCTTATTCTATTCATCATGCGACTGTGTTCAGTACACAACAGTTACGCTGGGCGCTTTATACTTTAAATTTAGAACACCTATCTTCTCCAGCCGCCTGCATATCGTTACATCTATATTACATCGGAAAACTGTAGCAACGTCGAACTGACTGATTTATCGAATTGTACGGTGTGTACTTATGAAATATAAATTACTTATACCTTTCTTAAGCTTTAAAATAACAAATGAGAAATTAAATAAGTATGAATCTTTAGCTCCTTATAGCGAACCATAATCGCAAGAATGGAACATACCCATAGTGGTAAGATGGCGCAGGAACATCAATGGTGTGTGAAGCGGTTCGTTTCCGGTCTCCGGCCATGTCCGCTAATCGGGCAAAATCCGTGTCCTGGTCTGCCAATCTGGCGGATTTTCTGGATTCCAAAAGGCGCACTTCGTCAAGACGCTTTTGGACTTCAAATGGCCCCTGCAATAATAAAAATAACACAATAGTAGCTTCATAAAATTCGGTTGCAAAATGGTTGATTCGCTATTGTTAATTGAAAATTCTTCTGCAAACTTCTTTATTGCATTTTTATATCCAAATAATAGCGGGTGCGTGAACGTGAAGATAACGAGAGGCGTAAAAGTGAAATAGGTTTTTCTGCGTTTATGTTAATTGTAGGTTGTTAACACTTCTCTGTGGTCACTTGTTAAAGAGACTCAGCAATGTAAAACCGGCAAAATTAGGTTATGTTTTATACAATAAATTTTAACTATGTATATTGAATTAGAGGTAATATCGTCAAATTATAATCTTGCTACTGGTTTCATACATGCAAATGTTTTTTTAAAAAATATGTTTACAGTTATAAATATAGTATCTATATGAAAATAATTTAATAATTTTAAGCAATATACACATATTAATAATATTGTAATACTTTTCATAATCAGGTAGTAATCTGCATCTATAAATTGTTATATTCTTAGATTTGTTCGAAACATCTTCAAATATTGTTGAATAGACTACACCTTCATATTAGCCATTATACTATAGGCAAATTAATTTAAGAGTGATACCAAACATCAAACTAGAACCATAACTTTTTTAAATGTCTTTGCAAAAACGTTTCAGCATCCATATAATAGAGTTATAGATATAGTATAAGTACACAGGGGAGCCCTTTACCTAAACGTATGAAATCAAAAATAGCAAAACTATTTGGTAAAATATAACACAAGAGCAATGTAGTGCAAGTGCTAGTGGAAGAACACTAAAGATTTGTCATGTAGAGCATTAGAATTAGGAAGTTTAGCATACTTCTGTCCTACGAGTATATTACGATATCTGATATACATATATAAGATTTTCTTTACAATTTTAAGAAGTTCATATGGGAAGTGAGTTAAACTTTCTCCTCGATTAGAGATCTCGGGTTCAATTCTCAGCACCTAAAACGGCCGTTCTCCCTCATAAATGTTCATACACGTCCTATGCTTAGGCACCCACGTTAAGCTGTCGGTCCTCTATGTATGTGGTCCTTTAATGCGCAAAGAAGACCGCTACGGCTCGTATAAGATAGACCACTTTAAGGCGGTACGCTCACAAAGGGCACTAATTCAAATAAGACACAATTAAAACTAAATAAAATACAGAACTATAATATTAGAGTTATCTTAACATTGTTCCATAGACAGATAAAGGCAAAGTATTTGTATGTTTCAGATTATTTAAATATTCCTTGGATTCCTTTTCACATATTGTGGTACCTTCATATTCGCTATTATGCCACAAACAGAAAAAATAGGTTAACTTGTAATACTTCAGAAAATCCATATTCTACACATCAATTCTAAATTCTCAGCCAACATGTTAATTATGTACACAAACATTTTATTCCAAAAAATATAATGTCAGCATTGTGTTGTAAATAAATTGTTATCAATGTCACTAAATATTGATAGTTATAAGTCTCGATAAACACGCATAAATAATTTAATAGTAAATAATTATGGTTGTACAATAATAATCATTTATTTGTTTTTGTACTGTTTTTATTTGTATTTGAATTTTATTGCTGATCTCACAACCAAAACGCCGGTAAATGTAAACGTACTCGATAAATTTATTAAATAAGTTTTCACTACGTTGTTTTATGAAAACGCTCCGCATGGAAAATATTGGGTATTATAAATTAAGGAATACCTACATGATTTATATGTAACAGTGGGTACACTGCACACTATTTTCAGTGCGTTAATGGCGGCTTTCAGATCAAACGTTCTTTACCTGATTTTTTGACAGAATTGCCTATTCATTTTAGCGTTACATCTATTTCTATTTATTTGCGCCTGTTTTATACGTCATTCTATACCAATGGGCAAAATTACATCATTGCAGCACTCCTTACAAATTAACAAACTTTAATTATGTTTGTACGATTATATAAATTTGCTAATTGGCAATCAAAATTTTATTGAGGTAACGCGTGCATCATCAACCAAATTGACACTGTTTTTCGTCAAAATCTTAATCACATCAGTTTTACCTTCAGTGAGATTCCTTTGTTGGAAAAACTATCGGTTATTAAACATATCAGATACCTTCCTGTTGCAAAAAATTAATACAAAGTTGCACTCCAATGTAGGCACTCAAAACGCAACAAAATTGTTTATTTTTTTACTGTAACAAGTTTATAAATAAACGAAGCGAATGAAAAACAGTACAAGCGATTGCCCTCACTGCCTGCAAAACATACTAATTCTGTCGCCATGCAGCCTGAGCGTTGATTATGAAGCACAAACATCTTATCAGGATTGCACAACAGTAATAATTTTTTGGTGCGGGTTGGTTATAAACGGTTATCGCCAAATGCAATTGCTCGATGAAAACTATAAATGCCACCGATGGTTGTTTACAGGCCCACGCAAAAATACCATTAAATTTTAATTTCATACACCTGCGGAGAAGCCGGCATGAGCCACAATGGGAATAAATCAAAGCCAATTCAATTAGAAACAAAATTTTATTTATAAATGCTGGGTGTTTCAGTAGCCACTTAATTGAGAACAGAAGGTCATAAACTGGAGTTTGCAAACTTATCTTTGCAGACAGTATACATAGGTCAAGGCATTAGGATACGTTGTCGTTAATTAATATAAAATTATATACAAATATTGTGGTTGGTAACGTTTTTTCACGTCCGAGATAAGAAAATTGAGATAGGAGCAACAATCAATTGGTAAATTTTATTATGTTTCTTTACTTTAAGCTGCATAATGTAAAGAAATATTAAAATACCAATTTATTTGAACAAACAGTTAAAGAATTAACCACAATTTAAATAAGAACAAAAATCTTATCTTAATAGTGAGCTAAACGATTTCATTCATCATTGTTCAAATATAGTCCAGTAATATTTAAAAAACAAGAAAACTTTCTGATTTTTGGCAGCAAACAGACATCACAGTTTTGTTCTCCTAAAATAATATACAATATTTTAGTACCATTTAGTTGAAGGTTGAGTGATTACATCACTTCTGTTTTTAATTACTACTGCATATTTAAATGAAGCAAAAAACTAATTTCGCAGCTACTGTGGCATGAAGATTAACAAAAACATTTTAAACAATTTGAATATCCCAAGCAACCAAAATATGTGTAATTAACATCCGGTGAAGTACGCTTATACATATTTACTTTTACTACTGATAAAGTGAAAGAAACGAAACCTTGGATTAAGTATATTTAAACCCAAGGAACATATTTTGTTCTGCCACAAGCCAGCAAGAGAACATAATGATTAATTTGGTTTGAACTTACACTAATTGGAAATATCATGCAGAAATTTAATTTAAGATAAATGCATATATTTAGTATTTTTGATATGTGGAACCATTTTAATATCGATGTTACAACTTTGAAGTATGTTTAGGCCACAACATTGAAGTATCTGTACAAAACTACATTCTATTATGTAATATTTAGAGTACTTATCAATGATAACGGATTTGTTATGTAAAATTCAAAATTGCTAAGACTCCTAGAAGATAGACAAAATTGAAAATATATGTAGACAACTTTAGGGCTAAACTGCAATATCAACCCAACCACTTCAAACTTCCTACTTTTTCTTCAAAGCTCGATTATCTTTGACTGTTTCCACCCACTAAATATCAAATGTTTCTGACCTCAAAAACGGAAAACAAAAATTAATCCTTTCTGACGTTTGAATGAATCTCAAAGCAATCTTATAAATAATTTTTCTACTAATAATATGTTGACGGGTCTGATTCGTACGGGTGTGTGAAATGTACTTGAAAATTTTTCTGTATTTTGCGAGCGTCTCAAGGTCTACAAAAGCAAGTGTATACAATATTAGAGGAGGCAACTCAAAAATAGTGAGCTATAAATAATATACAATTAGGTTACGAAACGGTGTAGAGGAAAAAATCTATTTCGAATCCCATCAGTCAGCTGTTTGCACACACCGAACTCTGCCAACAGAGATACTTTACTTTTGTCTCTGTAAGCTGACGTCAACATAATGTTGACTCAATCTCCTTACCAAGTGACATTTATAGATATGAAACCGGCCGGCCGGCCGGCGTTGCAAACAGACAACACGTAAAGATATCTTATTTATAGATTGGCGATAACGAGTCGAAAATTAAACAACAAATACGGTTGAAAATCAATAACAATAGCTCCTGTAAGCAGATACAGCCTTCGTTTACGAATTAAACACTAATAAACACAAATATGTTACCCTCTCGCACGTGCAGTAAACAAACAAACGCATTTTGTTATTTACAACATTTTACGTTATTTATTTCGTATTAATGGTGTTTTGAGGTTACGGCACGTGGCCGTAAAACGACACGGATTTCCCGCAAGGAATTCGCATCAGTCGTCACACCTGATTTTATATGTTCTTGCAAAATACCTACGTGAATTTTGCAAAATCAGATGAATCGATTTTGTCTGGTTGTTTAACATTTACCATTGCAGCAAAAAATACAACAGTACAACAAAACAATTTATTTTATATATCATAAAACATGGAAGTACGCTATAGAAAATCACACCATATTACAGACTTACTCCATCTCTTGCAATATCGTTAACATAAAAAAATTAACATTTGAAATTTGGGCATTACGGAGGTGGCCAATTACAACAATAGGATGGAAAACTTTCATTTCTGCTGTTTCTAAACTATTTGAAACAATCAATATTCCGGAATTCCAAGTAAAACTTAACACCGAGCAGTCTAAGCTAATCAATCACTATCAAGGACTCACCTAATAAATAATTTAACTAAAAAAAAAAGCATTAACGCTATTACATAACAGGTAATGATGTTGAATTCCATCCAGCTACATCCAAGGAAACAAAACCTGACGTAACCAATGGCCCACTTTGTCTTACTAATTAGATGATAAATATACGTAAATAATAGTTTTTATCAGTGCTGTATGCAAATTGTCAAACGTATTTGTCGCCATAAAAACCAACAGCAAGGCAAGATTTTGACCTTGGTTTGATTGCCACTCCCATATCAGCTGAGCCTCGACTATTTAAGGTTGCTAATTGGGACAATCATTCAATTTTGTTCCTTCCTGATGTGCCTGTTCTGTATTGTTCCGTTCAGCATCATATCGTTTCCAGAGATTTATGTAGATTCATGATGCATAAAAATGGGTTAACATGGTATAATCATGAAAAGTAACGCGCTTCAACTTCAAACAATATAAAAATACCAAGAGAATATAGTTTGTTGTATAAATTTATTTACTTGAAATTATTGTTAATAGAAATTTCCACTAATCTCTTTCATCTGGGTAATTTATTTCATAATGATAAATAATTGTCCGCTATTTTGTTACTTTTTCTAATTAAGTCACAAATATATTGGACAGCAAAAGCTTGGCTTGTTGCTTTAAGCGACCCCATTTAAGGGCTACAATGACGACCTTAGCGCCTGACCACTTAGAACACATCGTAGATCCTCCTCATACTACCCTACGCGTTAATTGGTTAACTAGATATAAAACGAAATAATTCAGAGTTGTCAACTGAACGAGAGATTGAAATATTAGCGACTGGATTCGACGTGCGTCCCTGAAATAACTTCAAAGTATTAGTAGAGTAATCTTATCGATACTGACCGACAGAGGTGCGAGGTACTTAGTAATGAGAAAAAATATAAAGACCAGTACTTTGTTTTGATTTAACAATACTTGTAAATATTATCTCTAAGTTTTAGACATTTGGAATTCGGTGTGGACCCCTATACTCTTGCTTGAATTCCCCATTAAATTAAATTTTTTTTAACTTTTTATTTACACAACAATTCAAAATAATACCGAGTGACCACAAGATGAGGAAATAGCATGTAACTTTGTTGTTAGTTTTAAATACAACTACCTCCATTGTTGTGACAGTCATATTCGTTGTAAAATTTGCAATACATTAATATGTCACACAATAACATTCCAGTTCAAAATGGCCGAAATTTTTTATTAAATAATATAAATGCCCTTTAATGATATTTATAATTATATTTTTAAGTTGCCTTGTAAACAAAAGAAAAATCAGCTTTGAGTGTTTTTTTTTTATTAATTTATTTAAAAACTTGACTGTGGCGAGAAGATAAAAAATGAAAAAGATAATCTCTCAATTTTTAAGCAGCCGTAACTTGTTTTCTTAAATACACCTACTTCAGTTTTATTGCACTTTTTAAATTGCCATTTTATTTGCTTTAATTTAATACCGATATTATACCTGATTATTTTTTAAATAATAAAATATAAATCAAATTCGAAAACTTAGTTATTTATAATATGCGTTATTCATACATTAACTTAAATTTTTCTTGCAATTTGAAAAATAATCAGGTATGTTATTGGTAAAATGGCAATTTAAAAAGTGTAATACAACTGAAGTATGTGTATTAAAGTAATAAGTTATGGCCGCTTAAAAATTGAGAGGTTATCTTTTTTAGTTTTTCTTAATTCTTCTTGCCACAATAAAGTTTATAAACAAATTAAAACAAAAGAACACTTAAAGTTGACTATTCTTATGTTTTGAAAGCCTAATTTAAAAAGTATCTATGCATGTCATTAATGGGGATTTACATTTTTTACTAAACAGTTGAATATTTCGGCCATGTTAAACTGAAATGTCCTTGTGTGACATATCAATGTATTGCAACTTTACAACGAATAAGATTACTACAAAAACGGAGGTAGTATTTAAAAATAAAAAGTTGATATTTTTTTTTCTCACTCATTCATACTACCGTTCCCCCCTCCCCGGAACCGCTTTCGCATTACTTCCGGGGGGTGCGGGCGTCCCTTACATACTAAACATTCATGCAACATGCACCCTAAACTTAACTAAGCAAATGCGGTCGCCCCAGTCGGGATTCGATCGCCCCAACGGAGCAACTGCATTTACTGTGACCTCGAGTGACCAATGCGTTCTCGCACTAGACCACCGCGGTCCCTTGATATTAGTTCCGGCCAAATTGGAAGTCAAACCTAAAGAAAAAAATTGCGACTTTAGAGGTTATATCTTAGTGTAAAATTTCAAAATAATAGGTTTAAAAACAAAAAATATACATGTTGTTACCTTATCTCGTGATCACCCTGTAGAACCGATTATTTGAAGTTATGTCAGGGGCGCATATCATTTACATGTTGGATTGCGTTCGCTTTTTAACTTCAATCTTACGTATTTTGAGCAATAGGTATGGAAAAGTTAGAATGACGACATGTATTGCAATTGGTTGAGGGCTATGTACGTCATTGTGACCACCAAAACAATCTATTTAAAACAATGACACAAATTTTTGGTATTTAATAAGTTTTATATGCGATTACAGCAAAGAACCAAATAATTACAGAAAATAAGGAATTAGAAAAATATATACTTTAATTTGTTTTAGCAATGCCTTAATATACAAATGTTAAAATGCCACTTCATTCAACTTTCATTTGTAGTCACTTGTTCCGATTTACCGATTCCTTCAAAACGAACCCAAATTTGAGTTGAAATTAATTAAATGTGCGCTTAAATGTGTATTCCTTAGTTTTTTGCTCATGGTTAATATTTCAAGGCCATGAAGTCAGCTCTTCACTAAATGGCTTCTTGATATTTACGCATTAACGCTTGATTCGATCAACCAAATCATCTTTTAAAAAGTTATTTTAGCAGTTACCTTGATCGTTGAAACAAACAAGTACTGGGCGTTGAGGTGGCAATTCGTGAGCAACTGGGGGCTTGCCAGAGCTTAAAAAAACCGTAACGGTGACATAATTCGAAAATATACAAAAACAAGTGTCAAAAAGAACGCCCGCGTGAATAAAGCCATCTGTTGACATTTGAAAACTGGTCCACCTTGCTAAAACAGTACGCCAATAAAATCGCACAGAAACGAATGTTTTTCAAATTCCATCTCTTGAGCAATTAAAACAAAGTTGTGAAAGTAAGAGTGAAAGTCGTGAAAGTCCCGACAGTCGTCTGTCAGGTGTATACATGCATAACTCGGTTATTAACGCTAACAACAATCCCCTTCCATCTAAAATTGAGTGGCAAGCGAGGAAGAAAAATCTGAAGTGCTGTGAAGTGGAAGAAATTTATTATTTAACTTGCTTGAGTGGGATCTGAAAAACAATTGATCTAGATTCCAATGGAAACGGTTGCACATCGTGCCACTTTTTTAACAAGCGTATGCTGTTGCTTCACAATCATCTTCAATGCAAGTATTCGAAAGTGTGAGGCCTTGAGACGCTCCAATCGCATTAGGTAATGGTTAGGACCATCGTCAAAAAAATCTGCTCGTTTTAAGCGACTGATGTCATCTCATCGTTAACACATGCAAATGATTGGAACAGTTAGATACACCACGCCATGGCGCAGCGTTAACGGCAAAAGGCGAGTGGAATTGGGTCAAAGAGCAGGAAGAACGCGAGTAGAAGAGATGAGTTTGGTACAGCTGACAGTTGACGTCAGGACGCGCGTTCCTCATGGTCAAATTCCATTGATTAACCTGGCTTTTACTCGTCTGAGGAAAATTAATACATAATATGTACAGTACGGAAAATTTTCTTTAATACAATCATGCACACCTCTTCATTAAAGTGAGACAAACGTTGATTGATTGTGAAACATTGTTACAAGCATGTGGATATTACAACAACAAAGCCTTAATGTCAAAGACTAATCAAGAAGAATAACCAATTCTATAAAAAAATCTTACACTGTAACAAACACCTGTTGGTTTGTGAACATATTCACCGACTGACGTTCTAACAGTCTTACTTTGTAGGTCATACTGATTTGGTATAGTTCCAATTTAAAAGAATATATTTAGTATCAACAACAGAACACGTTTAAAGGGGTCAATTTTGAAGTTAATATTTATTCGATTTAGAACTTACTAAGTTGACGCTACACTAGGGGCATTTAAACTTTTTGGCACATCGTGCTAGTCCATTTCTTATGATAATTTCAGTATATTTTCTCATTGATATCAGCTGTAGTTTAATATTATTGTCAATGTGAACAGTCGTCACCTTCCACTGTTTAACGTCGAATTCGAACACTACAAATACCAGAAAAGGCGTTAGCACTTCGGGGTTGCCAAAGCTGGATTGAGAATCTGTGTGTTACGGATTGCAGCACTAAATATCTAATTAGCTATATTGAGAGTGCCTAGGTTACGAACCTACAAATTTTAAGATATTTGCTTAAACAACAACCGTTCTACACATACACCTACAATTACACAATAAAACCATTTCATTGATCAAAACTTTCATGAATAATAACTACGTTGAAAATTATTTTGGCATTCAGCTTGAAAATTTAACAACTGTTTATTCTATAGTCTTTTTTTGTCAATGTGTCCTCGGGCCGGATAAGACCTTTCATGGGCCGGATACGGCCCGCGGATCGTAGTTGCGGACACCTGTGTTACAGTAGCAACAAACCCCAACTTCGTACCTATTAATTGTTCATTCTAGCCCATCTAATAGATTTTATTCTAATGGCGAAAGCAAGCAAATAACAGATTTTTTAACATTCATTGGATGTAGAACAATATAAATTACTTTGGGATGATTCCATCTCTAATATTAATATTTTGCCTTGAATGCATCAGCTAAATTAAAGGATAAATCCGCCAAAACAACACAAACTTAATTTGTCCCGGTACAAGAAAAAAAAATAACCACAATAAAAATAGAAAATAATGTTTGGCAAGTTCTGTTTTAATACCGTGGCTGAAGGTAAATGAAAAAAGTTCGATGGTTGCCAAGGTTGCACGAATATATAATGCAGAGTTTTTTCAATTAAGTAAACAATTTCCAAACTTCAAATTTCCATACTTGCAGTTCCATGACGCAAACAAGTATTTTATTTTTCCTATATGATTATGAATCATTGCAGTGCAGACAAATAAACCGATGTTTGTTTACTTCTTCTCGAGACTGGCTTCATATTATTATACAATCCAAAATGCAAGCGTGTGTTGCCAACCATACAGTAATTATTACCAATCCAAATGCTGTAATTTATTCAAATAGGTAATATATTTTTAGTCATCTAGCGATGTAAATTAAATAAAAACAATGTTAGCAACGCTGCCGAAAATCAGAATACATAAATTCGCTAAAAGTCCATTATATCCAAACCGAATTCCATTGGAGGATTTCCCTCATATCACGGAGGCGACATCGAGTCCCGAGATAACTGAAACATTTTGCTATTTGTGGATAATTGTCCGGCATATCCGTTAATTTCATTATCATAGCAATATCAATCTTGCATTTATTTAACAACCGCCGTGTTGCAACCGATGGACCAGGAGGTCATATGGAATATATGGAGAACAAACTTACAGAAAAGAGATTTTGCTGCCAATCGTTCAAAGGCAAGATGCCAATGCTGAGATATTAAGTGAATGGGTCGTAATTCAACAATTTGTAGACAGGAATCTATTTACAGATTATGAACATGTTGATGACAATGTCATAACTGTCCAGGAATTAACAAACGAAGAGATCACTGAAGAGTTTGTTCTAATGGCAACGAAGAATTTGTTCTAATGGCAACGAAGAACATAAATAAGAAGTGGAAGAACAACCGGGGCAAGTTGAAGTGTTCTGTTCTACCGTGTTCCTCGATGTTGCTCAGGCTTTTCACAAAGTCTGGCGCGAGGGCTTGTTTCATAAACTGTTCTTGTTTCTGCCACGGCAATATTCAAAAATCTTATTTATCAGAAAGATATTTTAGGCAGGGGTTCCACAAGATAGTGTGCTAGGTCCGGTACTCTATCTATTGTATACTAGTGATATCCCAAGTCTTGAATACGAAACCATAGCAACATTTGCTGATGACACGGAAATTATGGCCGTTGGAAAAAATCATGAAGAGGCTACTGAGAAACTTCAAACCTCCATTGATAAAATCAACATTTGGATTAATACTTGACGCATCAAGTTAAATGAAAATAAGTCTGTACATGTGGACTTTACTAACAAACAGAGGCAACACCTACCTATCAGAATCAACGATACCCAAATTCCCTATGCTAACTCAGCTAAGTATCTATCTGGGAATGACTTTAGACGCTGGACTCCGCTGGAAAAGCTTGGTATTAAACTGAAAAAAAAATGTATTGGACGAAACTGCAAATTGAACACATATAACAAACTGCAAATATTGAAACCCGCTTAGACCTACGGCATTCAACTCTGGGGTTGTGCCAGTAAGAGCAACATCCAAGTGATTCAGCGTTTTCAGAACAAAGCACTAAGGAACATCGTTGATGCACCCTGGTACTGCCGAAACAGAGATATCCATCGGGATCTTCAAATGGATACTGTTGATCAAACCATCGCCAAATTTGCCAGTAGTCATGAACAAAGGCTCCTCCACCATGTGAACGTCGAGGCTATCCAGCTCCTGGACAACACAAACTAGTAAAAAGACTCAAGAGGACGAAGCCTTTTGAGCTAGTGAAATAGTGATTGTGCAAAGCAGAATATTGTGCGGTATACGCGCTACATGTTCAGTTTAGTGTAGTTAAGTTACTAGAACACAAGGCAAAACTAGTGAGTAAGACCTTAGTTTTAAGAATCCCCAAACGTAATCAATTAGGTTAGAATAAAATTACTCATTGATATACCCAATTGATCAGACTGCAATAATCTTAAAAGACCCTGTCATGGAAATTTTAAATAAATTTAAAAAAATGTAAAATTTCAAATAAAACTGTGAATCGTAAATGTTTCATGGGACATAGTAAATCATCATTTTATTTTAAGTTAATTGAAGTCAATAATGTACATTATTGGTTGCTGACAGATTTGCTTTTAGGGTGTACGGTAAATTTGTATACAGGGGCGCACCGCGCCCACCACGCTATGCCGAGAATTCTTCCTATAGCACACCAAGAAAAATCATATCAATGAACGCTTTTATTTTGTTAATTAGGTACTTCAAAAATTTGCTTTAGCAATGAATTGTTGCAACGGCTTTAGTTTAAATAATATAACCATTTCATTTATATAAAAATACTACATTTGTTTAATATGCACAAATAGATAGGTATTCTTTTAGCCTAAAGATTTGGCTACTAGCAAGGGTGGCCCGTTCCATTTAAATCTGAGACAGGTGGAAGGGATGTGGAGACAATATACCACATATATAAATATTTCTTTGAAGTATTGAACATTTAGACTTTATAAATTGGAAAACATCTAAGGAAATGTTTGCAAAAAAATGTTATGTAATGTTATCAAGGTTACAAATTTAACAATTCGAAATGGTAGATTTTACATACCTTGAAAGTGATATTGTTTCAAAACTGAGCGTTCTGTGGGTGTGATTATTTGAATATGTAATTTATTTATATATTAACTTAACAACTTCCCTATTCCTTGGGTAGAAGCGCCAGGAAGAAGGAATACCTTAAAAACTAAATTTTTAATAAACGTTTAATACATTTATTCCTGATTTCTAAATAAGATTCAGCAGATTCAGTTTCTACCAGAAATGCGAAGATTAATTGCAAGCGAGAAAAGTAATGTCAGAGTCATCAACTACAGGCAAGGTCGGTGACGCTGACACACGTTTGATAAACAAAGCAATAGGAGTACTATGGACCAAAATACTATAGTTAATGATAAAACATACGGATAAAAAAATAGAAGATGTAATCAGCAATAATAAAAGATGATAAACAGTCTATGGAAATATTGGGAATAGGTCTAAACAATGTGTTACAATAATTATAACACATTGTTTAGACCTATTCCCAGTTATTGTGTAGTACTAATTAAACAATGCTGTACCATTATTGGTCCACTGTAACAGCTTAAAACGCTCTACATGAAAAATAGGCAAAACTCCAGAGAAATTACATAACGTTTTCAACTGCCGAGTATAAATCCAGAGGAACCATTTACAAAATGAACGGTGGAAGGTCACAAAAACAGTCAACTACTCCTTATCGAAAATGATATCTTGCATTAAGGGAATTGAGTTGGGAATTGGTTGTAGTTACATACAAAAAGCAACATTCACTTAGGCATTTAGAATTAGAAAGTTACCGTACCTCGACATTTACCACAAAATCAAAAGTGTTTATTATCTGTGGGCTTTCAGAGACAACAATACAAGCAAAAGGCAGTATAGATCAATAACGGGGAACACTTCTACTGTAGTAAAAGTTGTGCTTACACATACAAACACAACTTTTACTGTAACAGATATCGCCGTTGTTCAATTGTACGACTTTTACTCACTTTTTTTTAATTCTCCGAGGGCATTTAAATGTAATTACAAGTTTGAATTTCAAAGATGACAAGGCGGAAATATTCAGAAACCCCAACAACTGGTTGCTATTTCAAAATCGGCTGTCAATCGTTTTATTTCCACAGAAAAAGACTTCAACCACATGGAAAATCCATCCGAATCAGAGCAGTGATTAATAACTAGAAAGGCCAAAAGTGGTCGATTTTTATTATTTGCGCAAAAATTCAACACGCTCGGTTACGTCTGAGAGAAACGTTGGGAAACCTATAAATTGGTCTGAAGTTTTTCTACTCTTTGAAGAAGAATAGAAAAGAAATCGACTGGCATATGCTATACGGAGTCGGGCATGTTAGAAATAATAAAGCAGCTGCGTAGTGAGCAACGCTAATTGCTACGGCCGGATTTGATTAATTGAAGATGTAGGTTAATACGTGTTGCTATCGCACTACCGGGTTCGCTATTCTATTATAATATTCCACTCAGGATTGCGTTCAACTGCTAATCTGAGTACCGTTATGCCTTCAATTGTACGGAATACTCGACCAAAACTAGAGAATACGCGAATGCTCGCGCGAACTGTACAGGTTGTGAAATTACAAAGCACTACACACTTTGTAATTGCAACTAGGAGGTACCGGTACCATCAGCATGAGTTTGCTAGTTATAATAATGGGGTCACACTTCTCAATTACCACGGATTTCTCTGATTTTAACTTTTAAAATAATACATTATATTTACCGATAGAGAATCTTCAGAATATGAATGCCAAAAAGATTGAATCAGAAATATTTTTATTTGATAACTAATAGAAATAAAATTTTAGGTGGCTGGTATACCTACACCTAAGTCTGTATTACTGAATATAAACAAATTTTAGTTTTCACCTGACCGGAAAAAAAGAGGGCTACATTCCTATTTGAATAGACTTATAATTATAATTTATTTGAATAGATTTACTGCTAGTATAGTTACATAACAAACTTAAGGGTTTAACACAAATTTTAAAAGAGTTCAACCGTGTGGGAATTTCAAGTAGCATCTTCCTATTACATGCTCGATATGTCACAATCATTACTCCATACAGACCAACGCCATCCTTCCCGTAAGAATATGTATTATCAGTAGTAATACTATAAGTACTTTAAAATAATCAGGTTATGCATCGATAACTTGTTGCATAATTACAAAGAGTGTCAGTTTGACAGTTTAAATAATCCGACCGCGAAGCGGGAGGATTATTCTGTCAAACTGACACGAGTTGTAATTATGCAGGAAGTTTGAGATGTATAACCGTATTTATTTTGAAGTACGTATTGTATTTGATACGATTATTTATTGAGTAAATTAAGTAAATATAAACAATTTATTAATTTAAATACAAATTGGTACAATGGAAATTAAATTATTGTAAAATTTTCGATTGGTAGAGCTACTCTATGTATAATCAGGTATTATCGAAATTATACAAGGTAACTTAACTAAATTGATCGTTCGAATTGGTTGAAAATTATACGAAAAAAATAATCACTATAATGCGAATCCCTAGCGATTATCCTATATGTAATAACTGGCACAAACTCAATCGTCAATAGCCTTTTCCTCTTACGGCCTCCTCCATGTCATGTGGTGCTTCTCCTCAACGCTAAGATACAAGTACGGGGGACTGACTTACAGTTTACCGTCGAATTCAAACGACAAAACTTTCAGAGAATGTTTTTGGATTAAAATCCCACGGTTGCCAACCGGAATGGGACATTATGGATGAAGGGTTGCTGCACAAGCCTTTATAAGCGGCGGGGTAATGCCGGGGGTCGAACTCAAGCTATAATCGACAAAGATGAAGTTATTTACAAATAAATACAATTCATGAAAGCATATTTTAGGAGACAAGATGGAAAACATTAAAGAATTGAGTTATTACATTTTTAAACATTAGTATTTTCAACAGTTTGCCGAAAAACAATTTTCAATTTACTTTATTGTTGAAAAATGAATTTTTTTGTTATTCGTTTTTATAGTTACTGTGGGGCTTTACTGCCTTTCTTTATACTTAGTTATCTAATGGTCTGTTTTTTTTTTTAGTTTTTCTACTTAAAACTCCATACTCTATTTACACAATTCAATTACTACCTATGATGTAAGTCAGTAGATTAAAGACCGCCATCTACGTATTGCAATCCGATATAGCGTTTTTTCTCATTTGCATTTTAAGTTACAGCATTATCATCGTATAAACTTGAAAATTAATATATTAAATTAAAATTACGAGATACTGTGTGGTATATGTAAAATAAGCAAGTTGACACCATTTCCGGGGAAACTCAAAGTGAAAAGTAATATCTGTTTATGTAATTTAATGCAAGTTTAGGTGTTTATCGCCACTTTAAATTTTATTTGCTGCTATAATGAAATGGAGTGTTGTCTTAATCTCAGATACATGGTATACGATCCTAAAATGAATAATACATATTATTTTGTCCTTAAAATACTGAGTTTTTAAATTTGTAATTAATTTTTATTAAATTTAAGAACAACACATTCTTCCATCGTTATTCCCACAAATATCAATATCTTGAAGTAACTCACTAAGACAAGTAAACATCGGTGCAATACTCATTTTTATCCATACTAAACGCACCCTAAATAAGTGCCACACATACGAGAGCAGCCTTTTAAGTTTTTACAAACGACCACTAGGTGGCGCTATTGAGATATGTCTTTACTATTTTCGTAAAATTTGACATTTGTTATTGTGAAAACAGTGGCAGCTTAGAAACTGACCGAGTAGTAGCGTCCGTCAATGATGAATTTCGTGAAGGTCGACCAAAACCGGTTGTTACTCCAATAAACATCGATGCTGTGGGCAATATGATAAATATCGAATACTGCAGTACATTCGATTTTCCATGAAGGTTTAGCTGCGAAAAATATCTGTTCCCGGTGGATTCCGCATAATTTGACCGAATCTCAAAAAAGGCTCGTGTTAATTGGTGTAAGGAAATGCTCAAACAATTCGACCGAGGAACTACACCGTAACTGGTGACGAAACATGGAATTATTCGTATGAACCGGAAAACTAAGCAACAATTCACTGTTTGGGTGTTCCTAGATGGACCGAATCCTACAAAAGTTGTTCGTTCACGAAGCACTTATAAGAAAATGATCGCTTGTTTGTTCCTCTGTACTGCACATGTCGCAACCATTCGTTTACAGGACCGAAAGTTACCGTTGAATGGTTTACAACAATTTGTTTGCCAGAAGTCATCGACGAAATCAGGAAAAATAACCGAAAACGTCGCATCATTCTTCATCATGACAATGCCAGTTCTCGCACAGCACGCCAAACAAATGATTATTTGAAGGAGAAAACATCGAATTAATGTCTCATTGCCCGTATTCACCTGATTTATCACCTAACGACTTCTTTGTGTTGTTTGTGTCAAACAAAAAATACGTGGACAGACACTTTCATCACCTCAAGAAGCTGTTGAAGCCTCAGAAACCATGAGATACCAACTTCAGAGTGGAAAAAATGTTTCGAGAATTGGTTTGAACGCATGCAAAAATGTATAAATCTTAAAGGCGAATATTTTCAAAAGCAATAAGACGGTTTGCACCAAAAAAGATTTTTTTTGCTAGTTATTGTAAAAACTTAAGAGGCTGCCCTCGTATAGAAGATCTGCAGCTTAACGTGGGTTCCGAACCTGCAGATACTTATACTTCCGTCATGGTTATCACGTAGAATACCGCACTGGTTTTAACATTGTTTTGCTAGGGAGAACGATTATTAAAAATCCGATAGCGGGAATTAAAACCTAGACCTCTATCATAGAAACCCACTCTGTTAGTAAATAAAAGCCTTTGCAACAATATTAAAGTGACAATATTATTAAATTGAGCTTCTCCAAAAACATTTTTTGGCAAGTTTAAATTTCTTGTCTCTTCTTGTAACGAACTGTTTATAATTCTATTTTCACGGAATTAATTCTGAATTACAGTTCATTATGTAGCTATAGATTAGGGTCGGCTGGAGTTTAGCAGTCAAAGCTTTTCGCTTCGTAACTATGCCGCTGAAGGGAATGGGAATGGAGAAAACCATTTTGCTTTCTCAATGTATTTGTGATGTATTAGTGTAGAGATAGATGAACATGTTAATAAAACTATTTATCCTCGAAATATTGTAATAAAGTAAAAGGACAACACTTACTACAAAAACGGCGAATAAATACTGTTACTAGGATACCTATCCCACAATGTCACAGTTAAACTTGAAACTCACATAAGTAATTATAAAATTAATACCTAAAAAACTTAAAATACCGCACCTAGAACACGTGTCAGTGTCACTGTAAAAATTTCGCCGAAACCTCGAACCCACACCAAAATATATCCTCGACCTTCAGGCAAAAGTACTTCTTGGCACAAGATGTGGGAGTTCTGCTGATAACTGCCAACGTAACGTAACAAATATTTTTATTAATACAAAATAAACTGCAAGTTTATAAATAAATTGTGGGAGAGGAATATTTGTAAATAAACTAATTTTGAATGGGAACTTCAAGGTGTAACTTTGACTAACTCTATTTACCGATAAAATAACGTTTAAAGCTTAGTTTATATTATACAGCGTAGAATTTTGTTTTTGAATGGATTCCAAAGAAACTTTCTTGCAATTTCCAATGTTTATAAAATGGAAAAGTTAGGAATTATATGCTTACGGATATTGCAGGAAACTTATCTATTTAAAAATATACATGATTATTTACAAATTTAAGTTCCTGCTCTTCTGACCGAATGCACTTGCCTAAAATTAAGAAAAATATATTATTAAACCACTAGTTTTGCATGTGTAAGTAAGATTAGTTGGAATTCTTGGGCTTACAAATCTACTTTTTGAATGAATTCCAAAGACTTCTCCAATAGTTATTCAAGCATCAAGGACGGTAGTGCAGTTTACCAGTCTCGGATAATATGTTGGACCGTTAAAAGATGCAGTTAACACCCAAGCTGCTTGTTATATTTTTTTTATTAAACCACATTGTTTCAAAATACAAATGAATGTTCTAATGTTTAATTTGGTTGTTACCTAATGCTGTTGTTACGGAGTTGTGTAAACAAAAGCAACGCCATGTGTGTGTTGCGAAGCGTAAGGTCGCCTCCCATTTTTTACTAATCGCCCGTAGGATTTTCGGGAGATTTTCGGCCTTGCAGCGATATATCGTGCAAAAAATAAACTGTTAATGTTTTCAAACTATAGAAATATTTTAAATACATTTACTCAAGCCAGTTATTTTATAGGCGTGGGCACTGATTATCAGCTTTACCTTATTAATATCACATATCGGGAAAACGATATTAAACCCTTAATTCAATCTAAACAAGATTAAAAAATGTGTATTAGCAGTAGTTTGCGCATAAAGTATATGCATCTACTATGCAACTGCGGAGACCCATAATTTTGGAATGCACCTAAAATAAATCGTTTTTTAAAGTGTTCCACATATAATATATTTTACAGTACCCGATATACGTTGCTTCTCCAGTAGTAAATTGTATAATAACCTACTTATTTTAATTTTGAATATCTACCAATCTTAATTTTTTCAGTAGTGTTCGTAGTACGTACATAACTCAGAACCAGGTCGTTCGTACTCTTCTGGTAGTACTTTAAATGAGATTCCTGTACTCAATTATAACAATGCAATTATGATAATAATTTAAAAATAATATCAACAATGCCCGGTGATAAACCCGAGGATATTAAAAAGCAAATAAATCGCGGAAACACACACGATAAGGAAACAAAGAAATATAAATTATGTCAATGGGACAACACAAATATCGACTCGATTATCGGCTTTGTGCTTAGGAGTGAGGGTGAAGTAAAACTACTCTCTCTGTGCCCCACCTACACCGCGAATTATTACAAACGGCCTTCACTTGTAACCGCGGTTGTGTAACCAATTACACAGGCAACCCACACGTATAATTAAACAGATGCAGATATGTGTCAAACGGAGTTTATTATATCAACAGCACATGTGAATGAGCTAAAAATAATCAAAAGTGGGCTACGGATAATATCGGTATGGTGGAAGAGCATCTCGAACCCAAACGAGGGCTGATTCATC
This sequence comes from Limonius californicus, assembly GCA_014611495.1. Classification (NCBI taxonomy): domain Eukaryota; kingdom Metazoa; phylum Arthropoda; class Insecta; order Coleoptera; family Elateridae; genus Limonius; species Limonius californicus. Next base: position 74,154 of record JABXWE010000193.1, on the reverse strand, counting down.
CAAGAAACATTATATGGTGGAACAAAAATAATCCCCATTGGGCAAAAGGATAATTTTAATTATAGGTTGTTTATTTGCGTGGAATGTGTGGATGACCTGCTTGTTCATAGAATCTGAAGGGCAGAAACATAAATTAACGAAAATTATTAGCAATTTCTACACGATAGGATTTCAGCTTTACACAACACAAGTATGTTGCAAGTTCTAGTAAGTACACATAACTATAAGGAGCGGAACATTGAGAAAGGGTGTTCAATAATGTTGATGTTAGGAAAAGTTAAGTAGGCAACGTAGCAGGAAAATTTCTTTCTTCAGTAATAACCTCAACAACTTTGTTTTTTGTAAACGTTCGTTACTCGTTTACGTCCTTGTATTGAACCATAAACGGAAAACAACGCTAGATTGAAATGTTTCAAAATACATTTTGATAATTTTGTTTTTGTTTAATTCGTCCGAACAATAGAATAATCAAAAATTATAAACAACATCTATGAAATATAACGAAATAAATATCTTATCTCTCCGTTAAGCACTTTATTACTTTATATCTTCATCTACTTGAAACCTTCAATTTTAATGTTTTTCCTCCAAATAAACATGACAATTGAATACAGCGTTAAGAAACTACAGTTCGACGGCGAATTCGAACATTTATCTATTTAGACTTCACGTTTGCCAAATCCGAATTGGAGAATCGTGTATGGAGGGTTGCACTCTTACATTTATATTAAGCTCCTACGGGGCGTTTAAGTTTCAAACGCCAACCAGGCGACTTACTACACCTACAAACTATAATTTACCAAAACTAACCCAATAACTAAACACTCTCCCATGCTAATTGCGGCAGTTTCAAACATGAATACCAATTATGCTTATCTGGGCCTTTACAGGAATTCCGCAGCAGCCAATGAAGTTTCAACAACCAATTTCTTTATCGTTTCAGAAAAAACAGAAACAGATATAACCCCAAAAGTTCATGTTTGCTAAAGTTAATTACGTCTAATAAACGTAAAGTTCAGTAGTAGTTAGGACAAGAGGTTAATTAGACTCTCTTGCGCTGGCATAAAATTGTAACTTTCTGTAGTGGAAATTCCGACCCTTCGAAGTTCACAAACTTGTGAAGCAAGTTAAACCTACTTAAGTCGTCATAAAAAGAAAGTATGATTTCTAATGAAGTTTTATGATTGATTGCTGATGTAAAATTCATTAGGCCCACGGCATATTAGAAACAAACCGCAAAGGTGTTAATAGTTTGTTTTAAAATTATCTATTGTTTACATTCCAATAACTTTTAATAGTGTTGCGAAATAAAAATTAATATGTAATTGACTAGCCAATAAGGTTATAAATAGTTTCTAAATTGGCAATATCAATATTTATGAAGGAAAACTGTGCCACAGAAGCACTGGTAAAATATATTCTTACAAGATTCAAACATTCCAGAAACAAATTTAATCAATTTTGTATTGCATGATTACTGCGCGAGCTAAGTGGAGACAAAGAGGAGCCCTGAAGCGTAAATTATTGACGATATACCCAGAAATTTGAAACATTTTTAGTCGGACTTGCAATATGGACCCAAAAGAGAAATCTATTTTGTCACTGATTTTGTCACTTTTGAGATTACATTTTAACACAATTTTATATAAAATCTGTAATAAAAACTATCTTTGGAGTAGAATTTTTAGAAACATGTTTTTATAACATAACCATCCAACAGAAGTTGGAATTTTTTCTACGTGATATCGATTGCCATTTAAGCCTCCGAACAATATACAGCATGGCTCATAATGAAGTATACCGACATTGCAAATCTTTAATTGATCCATCTACGAAAAAAAAACTAATTTCTTTGTTATGGAAATTTCAAGGTGGTCATGTAGTTTCAGAATAATACCTATTAGAGTAGAACAGAAGGCCTTTATTGCAGAGCAATAGTTTCGTTCATACAGATTTGGGCAGGTTGATAAATCTAATGGCTATATCTACTCCCCTAACTCTCTTGATCGTACACCACCGTATACGTGTTTACGGGGAAATTTTAAAAAGAAAATTGTGCGCAATATTCCGCAGACAAAAAAATGTATGTAATTTACAGCAACCGTATGAAAAGGGTCTTCAAACTTAACGACAACTTCTTGAGGACGCTATGATTTACTTAAACGACATTTATTTGTAGGGTGTGGTATAATAATAAAGTTTTATTTTATCATTATAACCTGAAAAATTTGTTTCAATAACGATTTGTATTTCTGATAATTTTAGGAGGTTGTTTAATACATTACTCTGAGCATATATTGCTACATGCTTCTTTTAGGCAATATTACAGAAATATCTAAAAAATTTACTTTTGAATGTTTGAGCTTAATTTAAAGAAAATTGGTCCGGCATTTTCAAAAACATATCCACCATATTAACAATGAACGAATTCCAGGTCCACTAACTGAAATACAGAAAAACAAAAACAAGAATAGTAGCAAAATTCTTTCACGAAAAAGTTGAAATGATATCCAAAAGGCGAACCTAAAATTACGTTCCGATATTTCCGAGAATATTAAAATAGTAAAAATAAAAATAATTATTAAAATAAAAATCAACATTTAATTTTCATCGGTTTTTAAGTATTTAGAAAGCCAGTTGAGGCCAACTGATATGTATAACTAGTAATACGATTCTTTGACAAATAATTTCTACAGAAATATTTCACTAGCTTGGAATTTGCATGTTCGAGAGAAAATGAGAATACGGAATTTGTTTACTAAATTTTAACAACTTTTTATGATAACAGAAACATTTAAAAATGTATTATAAGAGATATTTCGTTTAATATTTAAAAAATACTTGAAAATGCCTTTTAGGTATACCGGAAACACGTCACCGATGTTCGAACAACACTGCCATACATGTTAATACGGCAGTAATAACGATGGTGTTATTACGTAAAGAAAAATAGTAATGAGCTATAAAATACAGACTAAAATTTAATGGGCTTAATTAGGTGCTGTACAAGGTCCGGTGGATTTAAACCCATTAACTTTTTCAAATTTTTTAAATGTTTTATATATTACTATTGAAACAAAGAAAAAACTTGCCAATATTTGTTACAAAATAATTTATTTACTAAATAATAATAACAATCTTCAAGTTGCAAAATATTTAAAAATTTCGTAAAACTATTAATATTTTAAATTGGTTCTATTACTCTGCTGGACTTTGTATATACTCCTTTATTGCGAGAATTAATAAATTCTGTGGTATTTCTCTGTTTTTCATTATAGTAACGTACTTTTTTGTAACATTCCGTTTTTGGGTGATCCTACAGGCACGTTTCAACCGAGTTAACCCGTATTCATATTTTTTCAGAAAACAAACGTTTTATTTTTTATTTACGGAACATTATGAGGTTAATGTCTATTTTAGTCAGCTTTTTTGAGCGGGTTAAGTCAATTACTCTTGAAAAACTTTGGTAACGTAACTCCGTTCTCCTTTCAAGTATACGATAATTTGTTGAATTAAAAATCAGCTTTTCTTCTTCCCACAGAAATATTAATGAAAAATATACATAACAGGGCTTAATATTTTCTGTTTATTATCGATTTTTATAATAATCAGAAAACGAGTCAGCGAACGAGTCCATTGTGTCTAGTAATAAATAGTCTCAATGTAAGACATATTATGGGAGCTAAATATAAAGACCTTAGTTCCTTAAAAAAATATCACCGCTTTAAAAATATATTTTACTTGAATATTGGCCTTATATAAGCTCTGCCAAAACTATGGTTTGTTCTAGTTTTATTATGTGGGTTAAATTTTAAATAATAATTGCAAGTCGTGCTCTATAAGGCGTTTGATTTTTATTCTGCTCTAAATATTGCCTTTAAAAAATTCAAAAATCATTTTTCTTGTGCTTTATCCAATCTAACCGTCCATGAAATTGTCGGTAAATACATAAAAATGCGTCAATGAAGAAATATGTTTTAATGGAATACCGTTGCTGCAGCAAGTTATTAGTTTTTTAATACAAAAGGCTCCACCGCAGCCATATGAACAATAAAAATGTTTTGGTCTTAAATTTTGCAATAAAAATAATGTCATTATAAGGAAAACATTCAGACCTGTTAGTAAAGAACAAATGCACTATTGGGAAATACATAACATACTACGTAAGTGTTTAAAGTATTTACCATTACTTTTTATAAACATTTTAAAATGATGTTTTCTATTTGTTTTTCTTTAATGCATGCACTGAATTTTCTTCAGTTTTGTCCACTATTACTTGTATAAACCCCAACCTGAACAAAAACGTACAAAGTAAGATCTGGCGACCTCTGCGGCCAGTTTCACAGCCTACTACGCTAAATAATCTTTCTGCTGCTGTAACCATAATGAATAAATATAGGGCGTTCCGTTAAAAAAAGTGTTTGGGTTTGCTGCTCCCTTGTTTTTCTAGTAACAATTTTCTTTTATCCTATTAAAATACTGAAAAACTATTTTTTATTATATGCAAAATATAAATCCAGTCTATTGAAATAATACCCAATCCGCAAAATTTTAAACTCTTTTATATGGTATGAAAGCGTTGTACCCTTATTTTTGATTTTAGGCAAATGTTGCAATTGACCTCATTCGAAACCAAAGCATTTCATTTTATTCGACGTTTATAGGTATTTCGCGCATTTCCTTTCCTGTTTTAGGAACTTTCATCACTGTAACTAAGGAGGCAACTTTTCCCTGAGCTATATTCATCCACGCACCTACCCTTTCCCCATTCCCGAACCCTCGTAAATTCCGCACGTTTTCCGCATAAAAAGATTGCGGATTTCGCACGCGTGAGGACATTTAAAGTCTTTAAAGCGAGGTAGCTGGCTGGCTTCGCGATTTGTGTTTACGAATAACCGTTGTATGGATTACTTAACGTATCTATGCCAAAGTAACGGAATCAAGATGGTAGCCAATGTGTAAACAAACGCTGGAAACGCATAAGCCCCCCCTGCACGTGGGGTTCACTCCAAATGACAACTAGGTCACAGGTCGATGCGAAATCAGGTCGCACGCGCAGCTCCAGCCCGGGTTTCTGGGCCAATGTGCGGCCTATTTCGGAAGTTTGCAGCTTGCAGGACTGCTACCAATTTTCGGGGGGTTTCAAGGATACGCGGAACGGAGGAGCTGGAGAACGGGAGAACATACAACAAAGCGTTTAGCTCGGTTACCGTATCGACTTTCTATAGCGAAAAGGCCAGTTTGTGCAAGTCACTGCAAGAAATTTAAGAGATACCTGCTTGTAGTGATTCAAATATCGTGACATTAATCAGCACGCAAGAACTAACTTGTAGTTGGTTAATTTCAACTGTGACCCGGCTTTATCTAACCTGTAACAGCATGAAAACAGCGAGGCCAATTATAAATACCCAGTATATGCCCCCTTCAAGGCTACAACCTTTAAAATTTTGTGAGGAGAGAGAAATTTCCCATTCGCTATCTTCTAAGGTGGTAAAAAATTAACCAAAATTGAAAAATTGGCACTGTGCCCTATCTAGAAGCCAGAAGGGCTTTTGTTGTCAGCTATAACCATACCTTTGGGACTGCAGATATTTGCTCGTTATAACCGTTAAATAAACACCATTTAAAGTACTGAAACTTTAAATACCAAGTTGATTATAAACAAAAATACATGCTCACATGTAAAAATAAAGTTAAAAATTTTAAAGTCGGCACTACCTAATTAAAACGAGCAAATACATGTGTATTATGGTATTACAGGAGCTCTTCTTACTAATTATTTTTGAGCTCAACTCTTAAATCGGTGTTACTATGTTAAAAACATTTTTAGAGTTACTTATTTCGTCACTATAAATTTAATTAAATTAAATAGTTCCAATTCCATAAAAATGTCATAACTTTAAGGATTATCTAAAGTGCTAGAGTGAAACCGTCTGCAGCAAATAAAACTAGTCAAGAAAAATTCCACCAAGTACTCCCTTAACAAACGTTTTTAGATCAAGTTTGCATGGAATAATATATTTTCTATGTAATGTAATCTAGAAATTCTAAAAACAAGCACAGTAGTGACCGCCTATAACGAACCCGATTATATTGAACTCTCGTGTATTATGAACCGTTATAGATGGCCGAACAAATCGTTCATGAACTTCAATGCAAATTTTTTCGCTTGTAATGAGCTCACCTTTCTCGTATACTGAACTGTCGTATATAATAAACCACATTTTACATTTCAAACTATAAAATGTGTCGCTTCTAATGAACTTTACTTCCCGGGGAATCGCAAAAATGGGAATTGCCAGAAAGCCGCTTTTATGCACTGATGAATTTGATGAGTTCACGTTAAGAGAGTAGCTCAAGAGAACTGATCTTGACTATGTTGGAAATAATGGTGATGCTCTACTTTTAATTGCGCATTTGTTGGGTATAATGAATTTTGGCTATAATGAACCGTTTTGGTGACCATCAGTGGTTCGGCATAACTGGACAGTACTGTATTTCAATTTTTCCTTCTTGTGTTGGTGATGAACGATCGCTGTAAGTAGATAACAAAACTACAAATACATATATATATATATATATATATATATATATCATTATATATCCGGAATTTCCTTATTATGGGGTTGCATTTAATAACAAAATACCTGTTTTTCAAAAAAATTATATTTTTCTGACAGTTACTAAATCGCGTCCTCCTTAATTTATTGCTGTTAATTACAGAAGAAACATTTGAACGTTAGTCGGTAGAACGGTAGAAGTCTTAACCTTCCAAAGGTCACCGGCAGTGCTGTTTGCCACTAACTTCTCAAATTATAAGAAAACAATTGATCTTCAAATCCGAGCGACTAATTTGCCAAATCCGGATTGGGGAAATTATGTATGATGGGTTGCAGCACAAGATTTTTGTCCCACCACTAAAATCATTACTGAAGAGCTTATTTTTGCGCTTTGTGGTGACATAAATGTTTTTACAAACTTAGAAAATATTGCATAAAAACATATCTAATCTCTACCTCGACTGGAGTATAAATTTTGACTATTTGAATTATGATTTAAATTTTGAATCATTTCTTATATATTTTTTCTCTTTTTTATTACACCATAGAGTGTCTTAGGGTTTAATTTTATCGGAGTCAAACTACTAAATTAGTAGGAGTCGGAGTCGGATTTGAAGTCTAATGATTTTTTTACGACTTCGCAGCCCTCCTAGGTGCTATGGAAAGACAAAAGACAATATGTACTAAAAACCTAAACGCTACACAACCTAACAAGCAAAAATAACAAAATACTATTTTACTAAACTGAACAGCTCAATACTTAAAATGATGGCCATTAAGTAGTAGCCACACATAACTGACACTTTTTTAATAGACTGGCAATATATTTCTATTAATACCATTAAATGCTTCCAACACTGCTTCTCGTAGCTCGTGAACAATATTAACATTATACTTGCCGTCATATACTATAGCACCAAAAAATTGCGAAATGATATTGTTTGAAGTGGATACAAGATAATATTAGTGAAACTCTGTTTCTCTGTTTTCGTACTGTTTGTCTATGTTGAGACGCCTGCACAACTGGTATGTTGAGGAGTTTTAGGTAGTTGTAGTTGTAGTAGCAAAAAGCATATATGTAAGTACTTATATTTTTAATTGTTTCTTGATCTATTAAACTTATTTTGACTTACGCATTAATACAGTTATAGGCTCTATTGATGGATGTTGAGCAATAAAGTTTTCCATACAGATCGTCTTTTGTTTTTTCATTCCTTTGTTTCTACAAAGTTATGCAGTCAGAACACATTAGGTTTTTGTTAAATATTTTTAATGTTTAACGAGGCCAACTTTTAATATGGTTACTTTTAAAACTTTTAGTTGAAGCAGATATGTGCAACAATGCAACTGGTATGTTAGCAACAAAAAGCAAATGCATAGAAAATTGGGGTCAAAATTAGCCAATTCTGTCCATTAACGACTTATTTACAATTCATTGATGCAAAATCAGGAAAATTGTAACGGAATGAACTAATGCTGCTGCATTTTGGATGTCAACATATTCAACACATTTACTTTGAACACGTTTGTTTATTGATTTGTTCCGTTACATTAAACATTTAACAATTGAACAGCTACAAGTACGTTGTTCTGTTGTTTTATTAGTTACAGAATTTGCGATGTAGGCTGCCGTACATATTTCTATTATGCAAGGATGGTCAGTTCTTTGAAACTTCAACAAACAACAAACTTCTATGGACAGAAAAAAGCACCTTTTGTGTATTAAGATAAGAGATTTGCTTATATTCCCGTAAAAAATCATTAGAAATCTGATTTAATATTGATAAAGAAGTTATTCTAACGCAAAATATATCGCAACATTATTCTTATTTTTTTACGATGGATGATTTCCTTGATGGTTATAAAATATATATCAATATAAGCGTGTACAAATTTAAAATAAACGTAAAATACAGTTCAATTCGCTTAAGACTAAGTCGGACAACGAGCGTTTACAGAGTACCTACATTTCTGGAATAGCAGTCTTTATTTTATTGTTTTCCGGTTACAGCGATTGTTCGTGCTTGAAACAACGAGTAATAAAATATACTTTCCTGTCTATAATTTATATATTTGTAAAAATACAACTAAATATACACAATCTTCTCCTTCTCCGAGTACTTTACCTTTTGCGAACTGTAGCGATGTTTCCTCCCATGCCTGTGTTGCGCGTTTTAAAGTACCACAGACATAGAGGACCCACAGCTTAATGTGGACTCCTAACCATGGGAAGTGTAAACACTTTTACTCCAGAGGAGACCGATGTTCTGGTACCGGGAATTGAACCCAGGACCTTCAGCGTAGAAGCCTAACGCGCTGACATCTGGTCCGCGATCCCCTTACACTATCATACTCTATCTAAAAACTTCTAAATGACTGGTATTTTTTGGAATTTGGAATTAATTGCCGCTCGTATTTATATGCTGCATACCAAACCCCAAAAAGGTTCAGCAATGCACGTTACAACATCTCTGATTTTTACGTTGTTCTGGTTTTGAAACTACTGACGCGGTTTATTGAATTAAAAATCTTATAGGGAGGAAATATGTATATATTTCCATCAACTTTGTTTAATCCTAATCTTAGGAATTTGAATTTTAAAGCACAATAGCAATTAACAATGTTAAGGCATTTTAGCCTTAAATAATAGATATATAGGCGTTTACCTATTCTCAACATATAATGGTCCTTTGTTTTTGATTGTAAAAATGTACTTTTGCTGATAATAAACATGGCACTTTAATTTTTCATTGTCTCTCAAAGGTATTACCTTTAACGGATATAACAAACAAATATTTGGAATCCAGAAGGCCTCGCTAGAACCGAGTTGAACTATAAATTGTATTTCAACAGTTAAATATTTGAAATAACTGTAATATAAACGAAGAAATAGATTTATATTAAGGGGCTATTTTCTATTATCACCATAGCTACGTTAATAGGTGCCTTTTCAATTTTATTACTAGGAGGCATAACATCGAAGATTGCCATAAAGTTAAAAAAAATTATCGGAAAGATTATAAAATGTAATTAATAATTATTAAATCAGAACAATGACAATATTCTACAACAAATTTATTTCGCGGTATACTATACGCATTGTCTGTTACATTGGATGGAGTTTGCGTTATAGCGTTCGGATAGATGACCCAAAAAGGACAGGGAACGAATATAATGGTCTGCCGATCAAAAAGTTGTATTTAATTTTAAATTATCAGGTCGGTTTAGAATCCCTCCAACGAGAAATAAAACATATTCAGAGCAGTTATAAACGCTTTAGAAAAATTTAATTATTCTCGTAAGGGTTGGAATTTTAAGACAAGTCACGCAGTAACTAGGAGTAGGTATTATTTTGAATATGTTGGGTATGTTTGGACACCTTCATCACAATACTACACATTTTTCATGTATTAGAAATATAGTAAACAAAATGGGAGCCAATGTGGACTGTTATTATATGATAATTGCACACGACATCCAATTATATTTTAACCACATTTTTAGGTGATTTTTGACCACCAAAGCGGCGATTCTGTACGAACTCTGTATAATACTCACTGTTAACTCAAATGGCCTGTTCCAAAATCATAATTTATAATCCTTAATCATATTTAATGTTTGCTGTCGCTACAGTTGTACCCTTCTCTAATTACTTTCAAATATTAATTGTCTTTCAGTAACACTTAATGTCAATTACGAAGCAAATATCTGCCCTAGATCCCAACACGCGAATCTTCCTGGGATTAAGTGTGCCAATTTGGTAGGAAAGTGAAAAATCATTCTCTGACAGTATCCAGCCGCAAAGTAAAAGGATAAAAGTGCCGATATACCTAGTTACGTTATGTTAAATGGTGTATTACGATAGAGAAAGGCTAAATGGTTTAATGCTTCTACGGCCGCGTCACAGGTGAGCTTGCGAAATAGAATTTCTTCATCACGACAAGTAGCGCAACTTATACAACGCGACATTCACCATGGATGGATGGATAACCTATTTCTTGCAGAAACGGTGCCAACAGCCACAGAAAGCGAAAATTAAACAACGTTCGATTGAGTTGCGCCGAGCTGAGTTGCTCCCTCTTTGACCCCGTTGTATGTTCATTAGCGTGCAATTACTTAAGACTAGATTCCTCAACTAACCTTTCTTATCTTGTCCTGTGTCATAAAAATGCAATAACGCAAGGTTAAGCCCAAATGACGATCGAGTTATCCTCGTTATTTCAATTATCCGAAGTTGAACAACATCCGCATCAATAAATTGCAAATTATCTACGCGCGTCCAAAAACAAAGTCAAAACACTCCCCTAGGAACGGGGTATTCCCCGCAAATAAAACTACGGTTCTACATAACAACATAGCATTCTTAAAAACAGCATTTTAAAAACATCAATAACCTCAGTGACACGATCAGTAGCGACCTAATTTTTAATTGGACTGAAAGGTCAGTTTCGTGATTAAAAATTACGTCTTCACTTTTTTTGTTCACGGCTAGTGATGATGGCATCGAATGAAAAAACACGAACTGAAAACATGCAGAATTGCCAACTTAGTAATACATATTTAATGTTTTTAATGGTGCTATACTTGACTTGTTTTTCTTGCTTTTCTTCCTTCGTCTGCTATGTCCTCTCCGTTTATAGTACGACGCTGATGAACATATTCAAATATTAACATTGGAATATTGTTACCATCTTGTTGATTATTGTCTCTTTTAACTTATTTACGTTAACAAATTTATTATGTTGCAGAGGATAGGAAAATGAAATTGGGTAGCATCGGAGGAATTCAAAAAGAAAATTGGACAGTACTGGACATGAAATGGACAAAGGGAAATGTAATACCCAGAAAAAACGACCAAAAATTATTTGAACATTTGTGGAAGAAAATGAGGGGCAAGGGAAGATAGAAGAAGAACGAGGAGGAGATTACGGCCTACATACCATATAGGAACCAAAGTCTCGTCAAAGAACCCTAAGTTGAACTTTTTCTAAAAAAAGATGTCTCCGGATTACTTTCTCTTGCGATAGAGCGTGGGTTGAAGGATATGTTATTATCATACAAATTTCTGAAAAATCGCCCAGAACCAGAAGTGGACGTTAGACATATAAACGTCCTACACGGCTGAAAAATCTTTTTTATTGGTGTTCTGGCGCATTCTGTATTTCTATATTCTATATAAGTTCGTCTATGTTATTCAAAAATGACTACCTAATTAATTTTTGATGATATCTAAAATGTAGTAGTGTATGAAAAACATTAACTATTGAAATGACTGCAAGCTAACTTGCATTTTTAAAACCGCAATGCTATAATCAACCAAATATTCTAGATGCAAAATGAATAAAATTTTTTTCAAAATTCCGGCGCTCCTCAAAGGTTTTGTTTATCTCGATTGTGCTACATATTGCGTACTAATTTCCAGAGTCGCTCGCCTTGTGCATTTGCCGAACATCACAAAAAATATAGAATGTTTTTAGTTATTCATTGTATACGCGTTAATAATTATATTCAGAACGAACACATCACATGCTGAATATAAAAACATTGATACAAGTAGTATACTATCTTAAATCCACGGAAAGTCTTTGTAGTAAGGGAAAGTTTCGGGGAAGTTTTTTGTTCAATAAATAAATAGCTGTTGTTTGTTGCTGTTTGTTGAAATGGGCTAGAACTATATATTTATATGGTGTAGAACATCTGTACATGGTTCCAAATACACTTCTATTTCCGCCGCCATTGTGTCCAGTACTTATTTTACCCTGGCTAGTAACGACTTTGTTAGCAAAAATAATTTAAAAAATATTTTAAGCTAATTTAAAGAAGAAATAGACCATCAAGGTTTAAAATTGGGAGTAGTCCTGTAATCATGCCGACTTGTTATTTGTTATTCAGTATTCTACTGTATTCAAAAAGTGAATAAAAACAAAAACAGATAGCTAGCTAATGGTAAACAAGACGTAAACAAGTCTGTTCTAAGAAGGAGTAAAGTCGGATTCGCACAATTTAGCCCGGCTAATCCATACGCATGTGGATTGTAGAAGGCGGTCAAAAAAAATCGACCATGAAACACACAGCTTGTTTATATGAGTGACGTCACAAGGATGCAATGATTAAAGAAGGAGGGATTTCCGTGCACGCGCAATGCTTGTTTTGGGTGCTGCGAGCGATTACAGTAGCCCAAAGGAAATCTATTCGCAACTGTCGGATTTTGCCGTAAGTTATATATACTGGCCAACTGTACAAACGCTGTTTGCCCACCATCGCTGCCAAGTCAAACTCTTTACGCGTGTATATGAAAGAATGTAGATACACGCAATTTAGCGTATAGGTACAAAGGAATTTTTGGCAGAATAAGTTAATTCCGCTTATTCTTCAAACGTTGCTGCAAAATTATCAACAAAATAGGTAAACCGGATTTAAACAATGACAGGTTGAAGTCAAACCTTGTAATGTAAGTAAATCCCCTAAAACGTACCAAATTATGAAACAAACTAAAAACTTCATTTGTTTAAGTTCCATTACTTCGTAAAAATAACCTCCATTTCATGACAGTCTTTAATCAAAGTAATTCAATTTAATGTTAAGGATTAGAATTAAACAAATTGCTTTTGATTTTTTGTACATACTTTTGTTATCAGCTCGTCTGATTTACTTCAAAATACACAAATTAACTTATTCTCTCTAATTATGACATGTTTGAGATTGAAAAATGAGACCTTAACATGAATAAACGCAAAAATTCATTATTTAAAACTTATTCGATTGCTAATTAAACGCACAAGGAATATAAAATAGTTAAAGATTAATTTTGGCATCAAATTGCCTACCTTGTCAATATTACACCTCCACCATATCAAAATTCGATAGAGATTTGATAAATTTCACTTAATGGGGTCATCACTTCACGCAGTAGCTTTGGAATGACTTATCTAACGTCAATGTGTTACCACAAAGACCTCAAATTTTCCATAATACTGTCAACAATCACTGTTGCTTTCGTGATTTACCAAAAAAGTATCCAAAACGGCCACTGAAAAACTACTTTCCCACGTTTTGGATTTACATTCAATGAAAAATTCTCGTTTTGGATGCCCAAAATGGGCGAAACACTTTTGTCACCCACATAAAAAGTCAGGATTGAAGGAAATTACCTCAGCTCCTGGAGGAAAAATGCTGATGATAACTTCGTCGTGTTCCAGGTTGTGATTAAGGACTTCCCCGCAGACTTCTCGACCGTTATAAGTAACGAAAGCTTTTTGTCCGGCGACGAGCTCAATTCCGGCGATGGATCGGAATCCGGGACCTATGAGGTCCACCTCCCGGAATTCGGCAGTGGTGCGGCCCAAATTGCCCTGCCGGGAATCGAAACGCACCGAATAACGCGTATTTGGTGTTAAGTTAATGCAGTTATTGTTTTCAGGAAAACTCGCGGGAGTTTTGACCGCGTGTATGACTCCGGAATAGAATTTTCCGTCTTCTCCCGGAGCGCACACCCTCGTACCGATAATTGATCTTTTGGCCAATCGTTTGCCAGTAGACATGATGCAAAGTTACGATGCTAAGGCGAAGACGTTACAAGCTACAAAGTCCCTTGTTATCTATCACTCCGTGCCCGAAAACGTATCTGTGAAGTAGAGTCTTCGCACCAGAACCCTTTGCCTCGACTCCTGTTGAGGGCTAAAACACTCTATAGATACATTGCAATCCAAATCCGTAAATTTTTCGTAACAATCAAAACACATACTATTATTTTTCATAATATGAAGGTGCCTATGACGAAGTAGGCTGCGTCACCACGAACAGTTGAAAGTCGACTGATGCGGTTCAGCCGGCCGGCGAATGGAATCAGCTGATCGCGAAACACCTGTTAACCATCTCCATCGCCTACAATCGCCAGCGTTAAGACAAAGACGAAACAGTATTGCATAGCGCCACACGAGCTCCGAAACACACATAGCGGCCCGGCCACAGCTGATGATAACAACAAAACCATGTGACTTCACAACGCGCTTCCATTGGATGACCGTGGTGACCTACATCTAGCTATTGGCCAATATTCGCGGGTGGGGGGAAAGGTCATACGGAGCGCATGCAGGATTAGGATCAGCTTGGAGTGTACATACACGATCAGGTTATGTTCGTACTAGCTATCTTCGTCGCTCGTGACGGAATTTCGTTTGAATGGGCGTGCAGGCTGCAATAATCACTGTGGTGGAATTGTCCACTTTTGTTCTACGTCAGCTAAGGTGTAATCGTTAGTTGGAAGCCGATTAAAACGAGATAAGCGAAGTGACGTACTTCGCGGAATACCATCAAGGACTAATTCGGACTGACATTGAATGTTGTTAATAATGGTAAAGGTTGTGGTCTCGCTTTTGAGCAGAAGCAAAAAGTAACTGGGCTTGAGAGTTTAGGTTTGGTGCAAGCTTTTAAGTTTCATTTCCCGCTGCCATTAAACTGTTTCAGCATTTTAAGCCGCAATATTGTCCGTTATCGGTGCTTTATAATTGAAGAATTAATATATCACACAAAACATATCGGAAATCAACCAAGTTCTAAACAACTCAATACTTGTTACCTCACCAAGCATTCAATTTACTTTCGTACGTTTTAATCAATGACCGTTTGTCGGCGTCAGAAGGAGAAATGATGCATATTTTATCATTCACAAGTCTCGACCCGCCTTTCCCTGATTTTGTTCTTTTTATACATTAACCAGAAACCACTTAATGTAATTACTGCTTTTGTCCGACAAAGTCTTTTCGCTATAATATAAATTGTTGTAGAGCGTCCTAAATTCATAGGAATTAGTGCACATCTATAATGGTGGAAAAATATTTCGTGCCATTTATGGATGTGGACCAAATTAAATTTGGAGGTTTTGGGCAGATACTTTTATAATTTTCTTGAACTGTAAGTAAAATCTTGAACGCACGTACATGTACCTATGCATTTAAGTTTATTTCTTCCAAATAAAATAAATGCATATTTTCCAAACTTTAATACATTATTTGGCGACTTTATATTTAAAATATATATCCTAAAGCAGTGGTTCCCAACTTCTGCAGAGTCGAGGAACACTTTATGAAAGTCTTACAACTAACATTAAAAATATGCACATATATTTAATAAAAAATATAGGTTACATAATAGTAACAAAATAAGAAAACATTGATAAAGTAATCAAAGTGAATTTTTTTTACAAAATACAGGAAGTAATAACAATTAAGAATAACGGCAATAACAAAGATGATTTTTGAGTTTCTAAAAACAATAAATATGAGAATTTTTTTATAGAAAAAATCCTTTTAACAGGGTGTTCGAGATAAAATGATGTACATGGGGATCTCGCCTACCTTCCGAGGGGAGAGAGAGAGAGAGAGAAAGATAATTTGGTATTTTTACACGAGCAAACACGAAAATTTAATTGCGGCAATTATAATTTTATAAACCAACTGTTTTTATAGAAACAATTTGCCGAAATTGAATTCCTCGTGTCCACTTACGTAAGAATACAGACTTTCAACTGCAACTGTAATAATAAAAA
Organism: Limonius californicus; assembly: GCA_014611495.1. Classification (NCBI taxonomy): domain Eukaryota; kingdom Metazoa; phylum Arthropoda; class Insecta; order Coleoptera; family Elateridae; genus Limonius; species Limonius californicus. The sequence continues at coordinate 58,047 of JABXWE010000193.1, read as the reverse complement.
ACGTATTCAAGATATTCGAAAAAGACAAATTTCAGTTTTTTTCAATATATTTAAGGAGTGCTTGAGATATATTGAAAACCAATACAGTTTCGTAAAAGGCATATATTTGCGTAACTTTTCTCTACTATAATCGACTTCGTATCTCTTTAAGGTAGACTAGATGCCCATGTACATCATCTTACATGAAATACGGTGTATATGTGCTTGTTGATTTTTACCAATGATTTTATTGAGAGCGGACGCGGCGCTGCGTTGCACACTACCGGCTAGACAACTTTGTGGCGGCAAGCCATCATTCAAGTGGTGTCCCGGGCCACCAACCGGGTTTATAAACACTTTTACTACTACTAAATTTAAATTAATACTTTGGTAGCAAAACTTTGTCATTAAAATGGCACATTGTGTGGCATATGGATGCTACAATTCTTCAAAGAAGAAAGTCGCTAGTGTGCATTATTTTCAGTATATTTGGTGTCCCTCAGTAGCCTTATAACATCTTGCGCATGCGCATCAACTCGCTATAACATCTTTGATTTTTACAGATTTGAGCAATATCCGGTTAAAACATATACGAGGTGTGTCAAAATGAATACTGTGCCATCTTTCAAATGCATATACAACTTCAGTTAAAAAATAACGGATATTCGTTGATTTTCCAAACGTCCATAACTTGAGTAGTATTCTTTAATATAATTTGAAGTGAAAAAAAATGTGTACGAAACTGTAGGTCCTATAAATTCAGCGTCCTTTCACATTTTTGGGTCTTACAATTTTCGAAAAGCAACTCATGTTTTAAATGGAATCCACATCATTAGAAAGCTCATCGCAATCGATGTTCTATCTCGAATACTTTCCGAAATCGCAATGTAGACTATTTAATTTGAGATATACAATCTTATATGGATCTACCTTCGTTTCGTCTTCTATATTAGTATATCTTTCTCGTTAAGTTTTTATATATGCAGGGTTATTCACATTAAATAATGGGTCTCCATATATGTTTGTATGCAACCCATTTTACAAGTTATAGCTCGCCTTAATTATAATTTAAATTTTATACAGAGTGTGCCACGACGTGAGGTCACTACTTCGTGTACATAATCTTTAGACCAAATATATGTAGTTAAAAAATCTAATAAAGTTACGCCCTGAAGTAAACCGTTTGCAAAATACAAATTGTTAAAATATTATTTATTAAACACATAATTACAATTTCAGAAAATCCAATATTTATTTTTATTTTAGTGTAAATTCACTATAAAGATTTTTTAAAATGGCCACCGTTGCTCTCGAGACACATTCTGACTCTTCTTCAGGGAGATCTGATTGCCCTACGTAACGTATCATTTTTATTCCGAATTCGTTCTGCTGCCTCAAAAAAACGTCTCTTAAGATCTTCAACAGTCTCTGATGGTGTTTGGTATACCATATCTTTCATATGGCCCCACAAATAATAATCTAAATAAGTTAAGTCCGGAGATCTTGGGGACCCAGGGTGCTGTACTCCTCTACCAATTACACGTCCTTCAAACCGTTAAATTAAAAAATTGTCTTGCACGTAACGCAAAGTACGCAGGAGCACCATCGTGCTGGTACCATATATCATGTCTGCCAGAGGGACATCATCTAACAATCCTCCCAAATGATATTCTAGAAAATTTAAATATCTGTCGGCGGTTAAATAGTTCTCAAAAACGAATGGACCAATGAGCATGTTATCAATAATTCCACACCAGATATTCACTGAAAACCTATGTTGAAAATTTGTCACTGTGATTTCTTGTGGATTCTCCAACTCCCAAGAGTGGGTGTTCTTTCTGTTCATGAATCCATTCCTTGTAAATGTTGTCTCATCCGTGATTGAAATTCTATTACGTAGGTGTCGATTTTGAATGATCTATCGGCAAAATTCCATACGACTACCAAAATCTGTAGGTAAGAGGGTTTGAACAGGCTGGATATGAAATGGATATAAACCATGACGTTATTATGTTCTCCAAATTCGTATTCGTGGTACATTAACTTGAGCAGATACACGACGAACAGAGGTGTTGGGATTATTATCAATTTCTCGCAGTATGTTGTCCATATTGTCTAGTATTTGTTGTATTGGACGCTCAGTCGACGATTTCGGGAAAGTTCCGTGTTCACGGAGGTGTTTGTGTACTCGTCGAGCTGGGTAGTAGGGGTGTTCGATATCAGAAACTGAGTATCGAATAACGAATAAAATTAAATATCCAATATTATTCGATATAATATCGAAATTCGAATAAATATCGAATTATACGAATAAATATCGAATAACTTTTATTCTAATATCGTTATTCGATATATCGGATAATTCGATATATTATTCGAATTACTCGAATAAGTACCAAATCATTTAAATACATATCGAAAAGTATGCAAATCGTATTATCTAAAAGAAAGTACCTGCTGGTAACACTTTTTTCAGAAGAATCATCCGGAAACCCTTACATAAAAATTAATTTTTTGTTTGGGTTTTCATTCTGTGGGATTTTATACGAATAGTAGTTTTATTTAAACGGATAAGTATTTATTCGAATAGATTTACTGGAATAGTAATTTATTCGAATGAATTTAGTCGAGTTATCGAATAAATAATTCTTCGAATAATTTTTTATTCGATAGTTTGAATAAATTCATTCGAATAATTATTTATTCGATATATCGAATAAATTTATTCGAATAATTATTTGTTTGATATATCAAATAAATTTATTCGAATAATTATTTGTTCGATATATCGAATAACTTTTATTCTAATATCGTTATTCGATATATCGAATTATTCGATAAATTATTAAAATTATCGATACATACAGGGCTATCTGGTAGTCGCCTTTTGGAAATCTTAACCCATATTCTCAAGCAGCTGCTACTGAGTTTCCATCACAAAAACCGTACATGTAATGGATATCGGCGTACTCTCGCGTTGTAAAAGTAAACATTATTAACACCGATAATAAAAGCAAGCAAAGAAATCAACTTTAAGGCAGTGGCGGCTCGCGGGTAAAAAAATAGGCGAAGTGCTATTACAATAACCCTAATAATAACAAATAGAAAAAATATAATTCAATGTCAATTTACCTAGTTTTTGTAGACCAAGTCTATCCTTCTGTTCTTTAATGCAGCAAAATTATTTACTATGTCTTCGTAAAATGGTTGATTTTTTATTAATTCTAATAAGAGTTCTTTTTGAATTGAAATATTTGCCAAAGAAGCAAGCCTATCTTGAGATACTGCATTTCTTAATTATGTTTTTATTAGTTTAAGACTAGAAAAACTGCTTTCCACTGATGTATTTGTCGACCGAATAGTTAATATAAGGCAAAACAATTTGTAGGGTTCGGTAAAAATTTCTTTGTTGTCATTGAGATTTTCTAGTAATTCTTGGGTCTATAGATTTCGGTAACTTTCATCGGCATAAAGAACATTTAATTCGTTTTTAGGACGCTGACTTTTTGTAAATATTTTGCCATAAAACTGACCTAAACTTTCAAATGCTTTAGATGGAAAACACGAATCATATTGTTCGAATTTAAGATTTCGCAGTATCAGCCAAAGACATGAATTGTAACTTATCGCAGTCTTGAAACCTTATTTCCATTTCCATTACAAAGTGATCCAGTACTTCATAAAACAAAATTCTATATTTTCTTCTAATGTCATTATTTGAAAGGCTAGCGTATTCCCCCTTAGGGCGCTTAGAAATATCGATTTGTGTTATATTTCATTAGTCTTTTCGAAGAGTGTATCAAAGAAATCGTCATTGCTTTTCCTCTTTAATAGTTTTATTTATTTTTGTAATACAAAAAAATATCCAATGATTTCTTTTGGAGAACATCAAATAATATGTTTGTGAGAGAAAATATATCATTAAATACTACAGTTAAAAATGTGAATTCAAAATTGTTGAAAACATTTAAAAACCGACGGTCAAACTCGAACATGCAGTTCTGCAGCTTATTGCGACTGAACTCTTCACCTGCGTGATCCACCTGCGAATCAAATATAGATAGTGACATATGCGTTACCATGGTAACGGGGGTATAAGTCTAGAGTTAAAATACGTTTGAGGCCGACTCTTCACTACAATTGCACGAGTGTTGTAGGTAAGATTTTTTTATGGTCACTGCATTCACGCCCGACGGACTGCAATTAAAATTTATATTTTAAATACAAGGAGACCAGAAAAAATGTAATGGGTTTGTTTTCACTAAGCTTATTGTATCTACGAGTATATATGCCATAAATAAACGACTCCTAATAGGTGTAATGCCGATAAATAATTTGTTATGCAATTTAAATAAATATTGGCAATTGAATAAAAATTTTAGATGAAGGGGCACTTCACCTACTTCACTTGGCGAGCCGCCACTGCTTTAAGGTGCTTTACTGTTTGACATACAAGTAAATAATATCATTTCCATAGTAACGTAAGTTTGTTTCAAATACCACTTAATATCATTTATTGCTTCGGCTGCTTCAGTATATAACTAAAACAGGCCATAATTTGTTTAATAGTCAATTTAGAGGAAATGGGCACTCTTTAGTTTCGACTTCTTTTCACTTCTCCTACACGTAAGTGTAATAGTCACTTCACGGCATGGGACACCGCGTATATTAAGAATCACACCTTACTTCTGGTTAAGTAACAAATGTTTCTTAAAATATTGGAAGCTGTTTGTAATGAAATGTCATACGAATTAAAATGTATATCGTCGTAACTGCACTACTTGTTGGCTAATTGACTTGTTTGATCTTTACAAGTAATTCCATACACCTTTAATAAATAATGTTTTTGAATAATAATCCCATAATCCCAATATTAGCTTAAGTAAAAACCAAGCAGAATTATGTCGAACACCTGCACAACCAAGTTTGAGAATTTGAATTTCAATGCGGTTATTATTAAAATGTGCCTTTAAATATTAATTTCACTTCGATTCTTCTAAATTATTAGCGGTTTCGCCTTGTTAATTATACATATTTGCCTTCTCTTATGCGGGCCAAATATTTAAGTTCATAATATGAACCCAGAAATTTAAACGAAATCAATATCGTGGACGACTAGGAATTATCTACCAAGGACAAATATAATTTTGTTTGTATAACCTGAAAAGTTGTTAAAGTTTTATATTTGACTTTGCTTTTGTAAGATATTTATCTAGAAACAAATTCGTAGTTAAATGTTATTTCGTATAGTAGGTACATCGTGTTTTATGATCAAAAACGAAATCAACTAAGTAACTCTCTTAAAAATATCTGCTTATATGTTCATTTAACTGACCCGATTATTATAAGACACCGAAAGATACAAATTTCCCATCAGACTTTGTAAATGGCATATTCTGAAAGGCGCCACAGAATAAATATAAAGATGTTCAGTCGGAAGACTTTGCTGGCTAAAGGAGTGATCCATACGTGCCCTGTTTACAAATTTATTGTTTAAGTAATTTTGAGGTACGTAATTACAGGGAATTTTTCTTTTTAGTATACATTACCTATGTATTCTTTTAAAAAGAACGCATCAATTACGCCTGTTGTGTAGGCAACCAACTATACAGACAACAAAAAAAAAACAGAAGCCAACGTCACTGTAGTTGTGAATTATTTTAGTATGAAACTTATGTTTGATGCAGTGTTTATATTAAATAGATAAATCAAAATTAGTAGAACAACAACGACGATTATTATTGTAAAACATTAAATATCAATAACAAAAAACGGAAACGAAACTAAAAACAACAGTTACAACAAGTATTCGAAATGGCCACCTTGTACTTCTAAACAATAACTTAAACGGTGTTGAAAAGCACGCACAGCATTCGCAAGAAATTCAGGATTCAAGCTATTGCATTCGGTACGTATGCGATCTTTTAATTCATCAGTACTTTGTATTGGAATATTTGTATACACTTTTCATTGCAAGTATTCCCAAGCAAAGAAGTCATTGGACGACAAAACTGCAGAACGCGGGGGCCACGGTACAGGACCGAATCTTCCGACCCAATGTCCTGGAAACCTATCGTTTAGAAAGTTTCTTGTAGCAGTCGTGAAATGCGGAGGGGCTCCATCCATCTGAAACCACGGGTCATCGATGTTTAAGTTTTCTATTGCCGGAATGATGTCGTTCCTTAATAGCTCTAAAAATTTGGCTGTATTGAGATTACCGTCAATAAAATATGGACCGATATGCTTATTTTCAACTATTCCTAACCATACGTTAACTTTCCCAATGTATTGAATGTGAGTTAAGTTTTGTAAATGGAGGTTAGTGCGGGACCAATATCTAAGGAATAAGATTAGCAGGATAATGGATAGTGGATAGATGAGGAATTATAATACATTTTGTGAATTGACTTCTCCATTTATTGTGAAAGTTGCTTCATCACTAGAAACTATCTTATTTAAAAAGTATTCATGTTCATTCAGCAAATTAAAAAATGTTTCACAAAAGATTGTTCTTTAACATTAAAATGTGAGCCTATTTCTCGTAGTGATACTATGGGGTTTTCTTCAACGTAGCATAAAATATTTAAATTCATTTCTTCGGTTAAAACGTGATTACTTTTATTTTATGGGAATTTATTACGCATCCCCCTGATTTAAATTTTCTAACAATTGTTTGTATGGTTCGAATACAAGGAATAAGTATTTCTGGATATTTTAGTAAAAATAAGTCTCTCACAGTTCTTAAGCTGTTACCGTTCTGATACCACATTAGAATTTCCACTTTTTTGTCTTTACTGTACAGGGTGGGCACATTTCGATGTTTGTATAGGGTAACTCGGTAACTATAGGAGATACAAAAAAATAGAAGTCACATTCTCTATCTCTTTTTTTGAGACAAATTCACTTGCGGAAACAAAAATTTGCTATCGTCTTTTGTTTTCGAGTTATAAACAAAAATTCGATTTTTCGACTTTTAGACACATGTGAATATCGTGGTTGTTTGTAAAGTTTGGAGAAAATAACTTTTACATTCTCAAGGCACTTTTTTCTGTATATTCCAGTGGCGTCGAGAAAATTAAAAAAAAAAGGTTTAATGTCGAGTTATGGCCTAAAGGTGTATTTTTTCAAATGGAATCATAGTTGGCTATGGTTTAGTTAAAACGGATTTTTTTTTCCTCTTTCTAACTATGTATCATATGTCGGGTAACTTTTGATGTGTAAGTCTTTAATAGCGAACATAACATTTTACTAGATTATTTTTTGCGTTTTTTTATATTTTACCAAGCAGGCGGGTGTCATCTATGATGGTAAACGGAAAAAAATCCAGGAAAAAAATCCATGAAAGAAATCCAAAGCAAAAAAAATCCAAGGAAATAAAATCCAAACTATAATTATAGTAATTTTTCACATGGTTTGTAACATTACGGCCGGTTGCACAAACGCTTTATGAAGTTTGCCTTATATAGTTACCTACCTTAAAAATAAAATTTTAGGGCAAAAATATTTTGTTACTTAGGTAGATCTGTATTTGGTTATAATGCCCTTGGCTGTAAAATTTGACAATTTAACTATTTATTAGTACTAAAACATCTTCACTTTTACGATTAAATGAGATAATTGTAATTATGACAGAAACAAAATCGTTAATATGCAATTTACTTGCAAACGAATAAATACTGTCATAGATGGATTGTAGGAAAAAAATCCACAGAGAAAAAATCCAGGAAAAAATCCAAAGAAAAAAAATCTATAGGAAAAAAATCCAGGAAAAAAAATCCAAACTATAAAATGAAGTGATTATAATTGTGAACAGCCAAACCTTTTTTTTCTCACTCATTCATACTACTGTCCCCCCCCCCCGGAACCGCTTACACACTAAACATTCATGCAACATGCACCTTAAACTCAACTAACCAAATGCGGTAGCCCCAGTCGGGATACAATCGCCCCAACGGAGCGACCGCATTTGCTGTGACCTCGAGTGGCCAGTGCGTTCTCGCACTAGACCACCGAGGTCCCTGAATAGCCAAACCTAACCTAACCTACAACTTTTTTATCTTTCAGTATTGTTGTCTACTTTTCTTTTTTCTATTTAAAGAATTTTTTTGCTAATAATGTGTTTTGTTTGCCAGTTTTCTTAACCAATACACATATATTTATTTTATTAATAAAATGCTATGCTGCTTCACGCTCTGTCAATTTTAACAAGGGATTTTTTAAATTAAAAGTTTTAGTATTAATAACTAGTTAAATTGTCAAAATTTACAGCCAAGGGCATTATAATCAAATACAGATCTACCTAAGTAACAAAATATTTTTACCCTAAAATTTAATTTTTAAGGTAGGTAACTATAAGGCAAACTTCATAAAGCGTTTGTGCAACCGGCCGTAATGTTACAAACCATGTGAAAAATTACTATGATTATAGTTTGGATTTTATTTCCTTGGATTTTTTTTCCTTTGGATTTTTTTTCATGGATTATTTCTGAATTTTTTTTCCTGGATTTTTTTCCGTTTACCATCATAGATGATACCCGCCTACTTGGAATAAATATAAAAAAAAGCAAAAAATAATCTAGTAAAATGTTATGTTCGCTATTAAAGACTTACACATCAAAAGTTACCCGACAAATGGTACATAGTTAGAAAGAGAAAAAAACATCCGTTTTAACTAAACCATAGCCAACTATGATTCCCATTTGAAAAAATACAACTTTAGGCCATAACTAGACATTAAACCTTTTTTTGCCAAATTTTCTCGACGCCACTGGATTATACAGAAAAAAGTGCCTTGAGAATGTAAAAGTTATTTTCTCCTAACTTTACAAACAACCACGATATTCACATGTGTCTAAAAGTCGAAAAATCGAACTTTTGTTTATAACTCGAAAACAAAAGACGATAGCAAAGTTTTGTTTCCGCCAGTGAATTTTTCTCAAAAAAAGAGATCGAGAATGTGACTTCCATTTTTTTGTATCTCCTATAGTTACCGAGTTACCCTATACAAACATCGAAGTTTGCCCACCCTGTACATGGTTGTATAAAAATCGCAAGTAGACACTAAATAAAGACTAATTTTATTTTTGCACCTTGAATTAATTTGATTGTTTTGGCCACAGCATGCTTTAGTTGTCTGTATAGTTGGTTGCATACATAACAGGCGTAATTGATGCGTTCTTTTTAAAAGTATGCATAGGCAATGTAGGCCCGAAGATCTGACTGAATAATCCTGGTGACCTATCAATGGATGGTGCCCAACACGAGCCACCTGAAATAATATCATCCTATTTACTTATTACTCTGTAGTTTACTTGAGTAGATTGTAAATTTGCAATAAATAATTAAAAATAAAAAAAACATTGGCAATGTATACTAAACAGAAAAATTCCCTGTATATGTAGGAGCACCGTTTCGTTGAAAATATAATTTTATTCTAGACATTTGCTAGGCATTTATTCAACATTATCTCTCAAATGTCTTCTGATCTCTAAAAAATATTAAATTAAGCCAGAGTCAAGGTCACTATTTTCCTGTTTTTTATTAGTAGGCTAGGGTGGGTTTATAAAATTTACGTAAAATTTTTATTATTAGTGAAAAAATCAAAATTCCGAAACATTCTTCGATCATTCAAATTGAGGCTATCTTTCAAATATTTTTTTAGTGTAAAAACGAAACCTGCTGAGGTTAGCGTTAAAAAAATTCCCTTCACTGTCTCTAAATTCAGTAGCGACTCGTGGGGTTGTACTGAGGTAGTACCACAGCTGTTGTTTATTGTCCAAGCAGTCTAGATGGGGTTCGTGGGGTCGGAACCACACACGCGCCCTCCTGTACGAAGTTCAAGGTCGTTGTATTAGCACATTAGGACTTGAACAGCATATGATAAACGTTTAAAAAATCATCTTTCAGAAGACGTAAACAATACCATATGTTTAAAATTAACTTTTGCCATATCTATTATCTGCTTTCTCCAATTTACGAAGCAATGTTGAAATATTATTGTGTGAAAAGACATAATAACGAAGATATGAGGCCATAAATATGTAAAAGTTATGCAAACTTTTCCAATTTTAATTTTTTCACGGAAAATATCACTTCAGAAGGTAGCTCTACTTTCCTCCTAGATTACACAACGCGATCAGTCAATTACACATGTGTTTATTAAATTGCACGATATATGAAATCCATTCTGCATTCTCTTTTATTTGTGTCAAGTGCGCATGCAATTCGATTATAAAATTAATGATAAAACAGGAAAAGCTCCAGATATATCCCGCAATTTTTCACTTTCATAAACTACTTGCAGTTCCGGTTCAACTTGCTTTAAAATAGCTAAGCACTAACTCAACGTTCAGAACGCAGTCTATGCGCCAATGTCAAACTGGCTCGTTTGCCGATAATTTATATTATATTTATAAAACAAAAATTACTTATGTGCTTCATAGGGAACGTAAAGCTGTCGGTCTCGGTTGTCATACCAATATTTTTGACAATCATAACTCATGTAGTAGAACTTCTCCCCTCTTTTCGACCGGTTAGGTTAAGCTCCTGTTCGGCATACGTGCAAGGAGGACTCAAATAACCTAATCCAATGTACATAATTAGCCATTGGCCTATACATAGAAGAAGAAGAAAAAGTACTAAAGGTTTGTGAAGGTTTTCCAATGAGAAAAATATTAATTAGTAAAAATAATCATTGATGGAGAATAAAAATAATCTTAATGCCCATACAAATGGGCAACAATGTGGAAGGGTCATGTCACTCCTTATAGCGAGCCGCCACTGTTTATGTTACAATTAACGACTCTAATTCGGATTAGTCGACTGTGGACAATAACAACAAGCGTATACTATATGCTCCCTCTACAAAATACCCCTCTGTGGAAAGCACCGGAAAATTATCACAGAGAAATCATTTTACTTGCACAACGAACATGCATATTCCAGTACAGAACACATCGTATATCCTTGCGAATTCTCACAGATCATCATTTTTAGAGCCCGACTAAAATACAATCTATAGGACAACACAGTTTTAGAATTTTTATCTGCCTGTTGTTTTAAAAGATGTAATAAAATAAAAACGAAAAAATGAAAAATTATTTTTTTTCTACAAACGTCAGTAAAAGTTTAATTTTTAACGCATGCTGTCAGTGTCTAAAATGTCATTTTAAGGCACTGGTGTTGAAAGTAATTTGTAAGTAAATGACGCGATTTACTATTAACACTTATGCGATATTATAAAAAAATTAAGAAATTTTAAATCAATGGAATATTTATTTACTTAATTAAATGTACAGTTAGAGAAACTGCAGTTAGAATAAGTAATTCCATGGCCAATCTCATTAGTAGCTGAAGTAGTAATTATTTTGTGAAGCTTGTACCAGGATAGGGAGCAATGTTATCCGCCGAAGTTTTGAACAAAATTTGGCCCGCGGTGATCTTGTTTTGTGACGAGTCTTCTATGTATGTATATGTTGCGGTCAAAGACGGTAATTGGACAGTGACGGTAATGGCCGGACAATGACGTGAATGTCCATTTTTCCTGGCCAATATCGTTAATGGCCGGGCATTGACGTTATGGCCCGTTGCGGGCGGGCAATGTTGTCAATATTTTCATTTTATGTTCATGTTAACATCCTTGCCCGGTCATTAATGACAATTGCCAAAAATGGCTGGAGAATGTTGATATAGGTATCATGATTATTATTATTGAAACTATACAATATGTTTTCTTTTATTATTTTTATTTATCAAATGTGCACCGTCTAGGTAAGTGCAAGTTGAAACGATAATATTCACACTTATTAAATCTTACTTGGTAACGTAAGTAACTAAAAAATTAAAAAAAGAATATTGATTTTTCAAATAATATTGAAAGAACTCTAAATTAATCATTCTTGTTGTGGCATGAGACTGATCTGTGGCACTTCGAATTGCAAATTTTCTTGTTTGCGCGACATGCACACTTTTTTTTTTACACCCGCCCTTGCAGTGACAACGCTAGTACCCTGGCCCCCTAAAATACTATTTTGAGCTGTAACTTCTCTAAGGGATATTTCTTTATTTTTTGGGGAATCGCTGAGGTTCTCCCGTATGTGCAATATGTGCTCCACAAATTACACAACACAAACACAACGTGGGTGCCTCTAACATAACCCAACTTTCTATTTTATCATCACTGGCCGCTGTCTAACGGGCAATGACGACATCGCCCGGACGACGATGTTAACAGTAAGCTCGTATTATGAATTATCAACATTACCCAAATTACATGGACATTAACGTTAGTGGCCGGTCATTATGGATAATGTCCGACATGGCTGGGCATTATCGTTATTGACCGGCCAATAACGTCATTGGCCGGATTATCGTCTTTGTCCGTAACATATATAACCCTCCGCTACTGTACTGGACTTCCATCCACCGTGTCTCTTAATTGTAGTAAGATTAGCACCAGAGTCTGCCAACAAACTAACCGAAGATCGTCAGAAGCAATGTAGAGTATAAAGACGAGAATCAGGCAAATTTAGAAATTCAACAATATTGGCAGGCATCTTACCAAATGTGTTGATTCCAACTGGAGTCGTGGCACATTTATTCTTTGTATTTTATGAAAATTCTTGAATGATTAGTATTTGCTGGACGAAGGGCTATGTACTTTTTATAATAGTTCATATATAATGTAGCAGTAATAACAATGTTCGTTGCACATTAGTTTTTGTGTCTGCTATATGCACAACTAGTGAAGTTCCCAAATCTTCGATATTATTGAATGTTAAGTTGCACAGTTCTTCGCGGCGACAGGCTCCAAATACATCGAAAATTACGGCAACCTTCTGGTTTCATCCTGCGCTTCTGCGAGAAATTTGTCGATTTGTTCCCTGGTCAATACTTTCTACTTTTTCGGTCGATATCCTTCGCTCTTTCGCTTCAAAAAAGCAACGAGCTTGTAATATTTGCTTATATCCTGATTATTTATGTTCATCATCACCTTCAACATGGAGTAATTTGACCAAAGCGTTGACGATTTCCATATTTTGGACTTTTCTTCAAAGTATGCCAAAAGCACTTTTTTACTGAACTTGCCAATAACATTTTTCAGATCACACCATACTGCATATTGCGCGAAAACAAAATTGCCCCAAATTTAGAAACCCCTAGTTTAATTAATACATAGCAAATTATTTAACGAATTCGTTTATTGATCCCTTTTTGTGATTTTCCTGCCGCTCTTTCCTAGTCTTTCCCGGATATGTTTCTGCCAACAGGCCCGCTTTCACATGCTTTTCCAAATTCTGTGCTCCTGTAGAAAAAAAATTTCTTTTTCTACGTATATATTTTAATAATGAAAAATTCTGAAGATTTGTAGCAGTAGTATCTACGTATTTAACATATCGTCCACAAGTTGTTGGAAATAAAAATATCTGTTCGCAAGAATTCAAACATAAGAGGATTGCAAAGTAACAAACGTTAAGTAGTAATTACGTTCAAGAAAAGTATAAAAACTAACATTAAACACCTTGATCTTAACATTGGCATGACTCTTAATATCCACACGATTCCTATATAAGATGACTGTGTAGGTTGTTTTATTATTCTCCTCAGCTACTTCCGATAATAACGATACGGTTAGTGATCGCAGCTTAAAAATGGGGTATCCAAAGAAGAAATTTGTAAATATCAGGAGAAGGAATTTTTCGCAAGGAACTATTTAAAAAGTTCTAAATTATGGGTATTCAAAACTCTCACTAGCCAATAAATATGAAAATTGTTTTACAATAATGTAACTGTAAATATTTTTATGAAAGTTTTTATTAGAACGATTTTTAGAGTGAAAGCATGCAGTTTTATAGATATAGCATTACGTCAAAATATTTTATGGTACCTGTAGTATGTAGATAACTTCACCTGAAACAGTTTTAAAAAATAAAACCGTTCTTATTTTTTTTTATAAAACTCAGCTCAACTCTGATTGGACATTGATCCTCTACAACTGCAATTTTGAATGCCCGCGCAAACACGGATTACCGGCAGCTGTAACTTCACTTTTGAAATTATGTGATAGCCTACATACTACTACTACTACTACTAATTTATGTTTCATATCTGGGTTTTCCATCATTGTGAAAAAATACAATCACTTGTAACCAATACAGAAGTACACAATAACCTCACTTCTTACTTATTGACAAACAGCGGATGACATTTTTATGAACATTTCTTATAATGTGACACTTTCAAAATATTTATGTGGGGTTTATAAAATATTTTTGTAAAACTTTTTATAAAATTTTCATCAGGTACAGGACTTAAAGTACGCTTGAAAGTGGTTGTGATTTAAGGCAAAATTTAGCACATTGTACTTTTGACTAGTTCCTAGTTGGATGTTTTACTAAACTACTCAAAAATGAATAGTGTAAGGCACTTAAAGGCAACACCAATTGAATTTATAATAAACAAACTACCAAAGCAACAAAATGTAACGTCTTTTTAGTAATAAATATGAAAATTACTGCAAAGGTAGGTTTAAAGGTGAAATTTAACAATATTATAATGAAAATCGTTATTGTCTCCTTTCATTTAACTTAAATTTATTAAATTCTTGTAACGCGTGGCACCTCCTAAGGCAGTAATAACTGCTCTGCACCTTGTTGGCATACTGTTGATGCAATTGTCAATATGCTCTTGTGGAATTTGATGCCACAGTACCGACAATACATCCGTCAGCTGTCGCACAGTAGTAGGTCTTGGATTATGATGATCCAGCTATCTCTGCAAAAGGCCCCACGCATGCTTGATGGGGTTGAGGTCTGGAGGTAGCGGAGGAAGAGCAAAATGGTTTATTTACGTTGTCGTCAATAAAAACAAAATACTCTCGTCCAACAGCGTTGCGACGGTTCAGAATATGGTCCATAATGATCTCTTGGGCATAATGTTAGCCCGTGAGTGTACCATTAAAGATATAGAGGTCAGTACGCCACCCTAAAGAAATTCCAGCCTATACCATAAGACCACCACCATCAAAGGGTACAACTGGTTAGGTATACTAAGGTAAAGTACGATGTCCGGCACTACGATATACTCTTTGACGCTGGTTATCATTGCTGAGACAATATCTGGACTGGTTCGAAAACATTATAACATCCCACGTTGTCACTTTTTGAAGTCTACGTCTTGACCATTCCACCCGGTGTCTCCGTTGAGCCACAGTTCTTGCAGGACGTCTCAGGGGGCGGTATGAGGCAAGTACTACCTCAAACAATCAATTTCTCACAGTTTGGTCGGAGACTCGATTTCCTGTGGCATTCTGGAGCACTTGCTGTAGATGTCGAGCAGTTGAAAAGGGGTGCATTCTTGCATTAATTACCAGAAGTTGATCCTCACGAGGTGTTGTGATGCGAAAAGATCCACTTCTAGGCCTTCTTGCAGTCGAACCTGTTTCTCTAAGGTGCGAAAGGGCACGTGAAATTACGCTCCGCGTGGTTCCTAACATATGAGCAATGTCGACCTGGCGATCTCCTCTTTGGTGCATAGCAACGGCTATATTTCGTTGTTCTATTGTTGAGTGGTTTTTCTACATTGTTGTTTATTATTAAGAACACAAATGTAACACACGAATAAAAGAACAATGAACAAAAAAAATCTTAAGAAGACAGGAAAGATTATTCAATCAAACACACGAACTCGACTTGACAACTAATACGGTTAAACAATTGCAAGTGGATTCGATTGTTTTTGTTTTTTAACATCAAACATTGCCGCTTGCTCTAATTATCAATAATAGACGGCCATTACCCGCCAAATACAAACATATATGCTTTATATTACAATATCCTTATTCATGTTTGAGTAGTTTAGAAAACTTCTAGCTTTTGTATCTAGTTTTTATATTATATTATACAATGTGATCAACATATTACATAATATTCAAAAAAGGTTGAACGTGGAAATCAAAACATCTGTCTTTATTTAAGCCATGCACTTTATAATATACCTATACTACAAGTATTTAACAGTTATTAAAATATAATTTATTTGCTACAACTATTTATTAGTCTGAAACACAAAGTATTTATTTCTGAATTCGGAAGTATCTTAAAGTGTTTCGGACTAGGCAAAAATTGGTGTATGAATTACTTCACAAACCTGAATTTTATATAACTTATATCAAGATGGTTAATAAATAGCGCTCACTTAAAGGAGTCTAGCTATCACAACATTGTAATTTTTGCTTTAGAATTTCGTATTACGACAGCTTGTTCAGGGTCTATTTAAAAATTCACACTACACGTACTCTATGGGTTTCTTCCGATTAAAAACTAATTTTCAGGAGGCAGAACCCGAAAAAGAAGAATTGGTAAGCTTTTGCAGATACAGTACAGCTTCGCTAATCTGGATAGATAAAAGTTTCCACCCGGCCGGATTTGCAAATTTTACGGATTATAGATACATTTGAAAAAACTACACAAATAACGTAAAAAATATTTTAATTGAATTCCTTTTATTTTTATAAACAAATAATAAAACTATTCATACAGAATGATTTTGTTTAATATATTATTTCGTTTTTCG
The DNA here is from genome assembly GCA_014611495.1 of Limonius californicus. NCBI lineage: Eukaryota > Metazoa > Arthropoda > Insecta > Coleoptera > Elateridae > Limonius > Limonius californicus. The sequence continues at coordinate 41,496 of JABXWE010000193.1, read as the reverse complement.
CTGTTTTGTGTTTTCGAAAAAATGTATATGGGCTTTTTCTTTCAATTTTCATAATAAATCTTGTATTAGAACGCTATTTACTTCTCCCCGTTAAAGCATTGAGAAAATGACCGAGTAACATATATGTGTGCTTGATTTTCTCATAAAATTCTTCTACAATCTCGCATTCGGAATTGGCAGTATTCATCCCATTATCGTTTTGAAGTCTCTGCAAATCAATCTTGATCTGTCCTCACTGTGTCCAGTTGTGCTATTAAAAACCTCCTCAGAACTATCTTGTGAATCTATATAATTCAATATTTGCCTAAGGGGTTTAACTTTGTATTTACCGATTCAGATTCCCATTGTTATTTCAACTGACTCAAACAAATATAATTTTCTTCCTGCCATTCTTTTTTAGTGGCATCCAACTAACGGATATTAAACAAAATTAATTATCGAAAAAGCAGTAAGTTAAAATAAGTTGAAAGGCGATCGTCGCTGGAGGCTAGTAAATTGGTTAGTAGTGACGCTTTTAATTTTAATTGCAATTGAGAATGGAATAACACTATGATCTGTCTCAATTAGAGGCTTGGAAGGCCATGGATACATTAGAAGGTGGGCGAACACAGCAAGCTTTTGACAGAATGTTTGGGGTGACCCAAACTGTAATATTTTAAAGAGACCGCAGAATCTGGGCAGAGTAGCATAGGAATTGGGGCCATAATAACTGGGGCCGAATATTGTTTAGTGACGACTAAGATTCAGTTTGCAACCAGATACTTCTTCATCTTAGGGTAGTATTACAGCCAGGGCCGGCCAGATGGGGAGGGAGTGCAGAGAGTGCAAGGCACCAGGGCCCCGGACTTGACAAGGGGCCCTCAAAAAAAGAAAAAAAAAAAAGAAAAACAACGAAAAAATAAAAAATGTGAAATTTGTTTATGAAGGTAATATGTTAAAATGAGGTTCATTTTGAAAACTCAACTTGAATTATCCTCTTTAAAAGCTAAACTCGCAGCGAACACAAAGTAAATTTATCTTGATGGCACATATTGATTGATGCTTGATCAAATAATATTGAGAACGAGATGCGTGCGCAGTAGAAACTATCATTTTTAACTCGCGCGTTACCAACGACAACCAACGTCTATATATTACAGCGTCTGTCAATAGTATGGTTTACAACATTGTCTAATATAATGATATTAAGAAATTAATGCAAAAAACAGTTATACCTGATTTAACTTTTAATTGAATAAATAACATTTAAATAGAAATACTAAATATAATATCACAATTTGACGAATTTTTTTCCAAAAAAATATAGATTGCCTTCTGAATAGGCAGAAGATAAAGTATCAAAAGATCCCGTTCAAGAATTTAGTTACATTTTTTCAATATTATAATTGTTATAGATAATGTGCAACAGAAAAATTTCAAAAAGTACTTATCTGAAATTATTTTCATTATTAAATACACAACAGATACAAACATTTCAACAACAATGAATTAAAAACAATCATTCTAACATTTTATATAACATGTATATTTCGTAGGGAAATAGTTATTTCATGAAAATACTTTTTACTAGGCAAACACCATATGGCTGGGCAAATAGCTTTAAGTATTAGGAGTATTTAATTTCTAATTAACTAGGCTAATAGTATTTAATCAGGCCGATAGTATCTGCCTGAATTATTTTTAGGCAAATATATCTCTATTACGGATCAAAAAATTCTATATTGTGAATTTAGAATGAGAATAAATAGGTTTAATCGCCAGTACCATGTTTATAATGTTCGTGACCAAGTTAGGTTAGGTTAGGTTAGGTTAGGTTAGGTTAGGTTAGGTTAGGTTAGTTACTAACATAGCCGAGTATTCAAAAAATCTGAAGGGCTGGTTTTCAAAGGTAACATGCACGCACATAACCTCTCATGATTAAAACAATATGGTATTTGCCCAGCAATGGTTCCGCCAAAAAATATTTGTGTAGGAAAATAGCGTTTAAATTTAAATTACTATTAGAAATAAAAAAATAAATAAATAATGTAAGTGGCATAAATAACAATTACTATGAACTTTTTCTCAACGCAATAACTATACTAAGAATTTTCGCTACATGGCATGTGACTGTAGCACATGCAGAACCTTCTTTAAGCACATTAAAACTAATTAAAAATTTCGTAGTTCAACAAGGTCTGCAGAACGATTAAACGCACTTGCTATATTAGGTATCAAAATAAACCGTAATAATTTAAGAAGATATTTGTTATTTATATGTTTACTCTTCTTCATCTTCGAGTGCGTTATCTCTTACGAGACGTAGCGATCTTCTTTCATATGCCTGTGTTGCCCGTTTAGAGCGCCACAGACATAGAGGACCTACAGCTTAAAGTGGGCTCCGAACCACGGGAAGTGTAAACACTTCTGCTCCAGAGAAGATTTAGGTACTAGGCATAATACCTCGTTGATTGCCTTGCGGGAGAGAACGGCCGTTAAAAATCCGATGTTCCGGTACTGGGAATTGAACCCAGGACCTTCAGCGTTTATATAATTGCAATATGTTATATGTATTTATGAAGGAAGTCGAACAGAGAACGTCAATTTTGGGTTCCAACAAATTACTTACACCTGGGTCCTTTTGTAAATATGGCTGGCCCTGATCACAGTGACGTGATGTTGGCGACCAAATACTAGGTGTGTTTCAATTTGACATGAACTCAGAACACGGAATAATCGACAATTTTTCCGGAAATGCCCACAATATGAAGGTAGAGATGTGATGGTATGGGCCCGGATAAGAAGTGGAGACTTTACGAATCTTTATTTTATACATCATCATTCATGGTACTCACTGTTCTTCCGTATGCGGCAGCAGTGGGAGAACATTCATGCTTATGGATGATAGTGCTCGTCCACATAGAGCGAACATTGTGGACAACCGAGTTGGTGAAATGGGAATCCATAGAATGAACTGACCAGCAAATTCCCCTGATGGTAATCCAATCTAACATGTGTGGAATGCTTTAGGAAGACGTGTTGCTGCCCGAAATATGCTACCACATACAATTCCGGAACTTCAAATTGCTGACAGGCATGTGATTCCAGAACTTTTTGATAATTTAACTTAATAACTCTGTCCATGCTAACAAGTTGCCATAACCTTTTTTTGTAACAATTAACGAACAAAGGAACGAGTATATTTGAAATTTCTGTACTTATAAATAATATAGCTTAAATAAAGACGTTCATCGAAAATTTTGTTGATCATATTATAAACGAATTTGAAAAACAAAATACTTTCAAAACGTTATTGGTTTTTAATATTTATTACAAGTACTTTATTTAGATAAAAAACCCTCAAAGTATTCGTTTATTCTATAGTTTGTAACGATAAATATTTCAAGTTGTATTAAATTCCCTGATATGAATATTCGAAGAACAAAGCAACTTGAAAACTTGAAAAGATCAAACGATTTTATTATTTAATATTATCGAGTATCCTAAAGAAGTTATTGATCTAGAAAACATCAAGAAGATGGCATTTGTTTGAATACCGTTTTGCCTATTGCTTTTTTTTGTGAATAATTAGTAATTTGCCATTGACACTAGTTTCTGTAAGTCTCAAGCACAACTTACAATCAATTTTAATTATCACTAAAATAGTCGATAAGATAATCAAGAAAGTTTCACAGTAATTACCTATACATATATTATAACCTTACGGTACCTGTACTGTAAAAAATGAGAGTAAGTAGTAGTTTATAAAGTGCAAAAAATAATTATATCCTTGCAGTACATATAATGAAGGAGACCTCATTATTCTATTGCTTACTAATTTTCACACTAGAGCTGAACAGTTGCACACAGTTTAAATGGATCAGTTGTGTAAGATATACGGTGTACTGTTATTAGAATATGTTACATTAGAAAGGATTCCATTATGATTAAAATAAAAATAAAAATAACTGTCACTGTACAGAAAAATTCTCAGGATACGAAAATCTACTATGTTAGAGTATCATATGATACTATAAAATACCAGTCAGTCCAATAACACAGATAACATTTGATGAGTACACAGCAACTCGAAAAATCTTAATCCCAACTATTCTTAAAATGGCGTGAATCGTTCTGTGAAAACTTTGTAATTTAAATTAATCTGAAAAACTTAACCAAAAGTTCTCAGAACTATAGCATCTTGCTTTTCTGGTATAAAATATAGGACGAAGCATTTGCAACTACAACGCTAACAGCTCAAATACATGGGAACATGTAATAATGTAGTTGCCGTATAATTCATGTGAGCTTTGCTCATTGTTACTTAATGTACTTTGCCATAGAATGTTTAATACGGTACGCTTAAAAACTTAAAAATTAGCTAATAAAAACGTTTTCTATTGTTATCGTAGCTACCGTTTTTATAATTAGTAGACAGCGAGTCCAAGATTGTACTGTATCTACTAAGTAGAAAAATTATAGGAAAATTAATTGAAAAAAAAAATTACCAAGGTTGTGAAGAATAGGTGAATTAATCTACGTTTGTAGTATACAGGATGGGCGAGCTAAGTTGTCTCCCCTTAAAAGTAGTTGAAGCAACTTTACCTACATATAGCGTGGCAGCCAAAATTACTTACTATTTAATTCAATTAATTTGATCAATGTTGCCGATTTAATAATAAGGTTTAACACTTTGTTTTGCACAATTTTTATTTTGTGTAACTGCACGACATGATAAATTAAGTACTATTTACGATAAATAAATGATTAAATGGATAAGTAAAACTGCGTAACAATATGATTTTAAGAATTGCACGCAACGAACAAAAAAATTAGAAATTTAGTAATTCAAAATCATAATTAAACTGACAATTTTATTTTTTAAACTAATATTTTATTTCACTGCATTGCCAGATTGGGCCAGAACACATAGAAGTAACTGCCTTACTAAGGAAATGAACAGATGAAGTAATTGAAAACATAAGGCACTAATGAAAAGTTAATGGTCTTACAATTACTACTTGCATCTTATCCTAGTTCGACAGATTGGTACCTATGTTCTTTCATCATCATCGGCAGGAAATTATGTTTTCTTATATGATCGCTCGTATGGGTCATTCCATATCAAGTCATCCAATGTTTAAACCTTCACATCACCGATTTTAATAAAACGCATGGATGTGATTGCCATAACAGTTTTGAATTTCTTTGTGGAAATAGTCAATGAGCTGTTGTTTTAAATTGTGCAAACTAACTTGCAATCTGCAAACACGTGTTCAGAATTTATAATATTATCATCCTTAACTAAGTCTGCCACGAGTTCTTAAACGCACTGGAATGAATCAAACTTCTTTTGTCCAATTGAAGTCGACCAAAAGTCAAGTTTCTTTATACATCCTTTAATTTAGTCCGTGGCTGTTATTATGTTAATATTGTGGCCTTGAAAACTGCTATTCAGAAAATTTAAGTGCTCGAAAATATCAGCGAGGAAAGTCAGCTAAAGGAAATGGGAAAATATGTCCTCATATTCCGGTTTCTCATCTTGCAGGTACATCAACAGTTCCGCTTTTAACTGGAAAACTCTTTTTAAGACGTTGGCCCTCAAGAGTCATCTTATTTCCGCGTGATAAAGAAGATCTGCATACAAAGAATCCATGTCTGCAACAATTTTTCGAAAAATACGATATTGCAATGCTTTTTGAGGGAATTTCTCACTTCAATGACATTTTTCAAAATATAATCCATTTCAGAAGGTACAGATTTTGATGCAAGAGCTTCTCGATGTAAAAAACATTGTAACCATGTAGCATTTGGTATTATGTCTTTTAATCTGACAATATGACCAGATCGATGTCCTGTCATAGCCTTATCGCTATCAGTACATACGGGGTGATTTATAAGCCTCTTTACAAATTTTGGCAATGAAAACTAGATGTAATTTCATGAAGAAATGTTCTTATGAATGTAGGTTCTATCTTTCTTTGTTAAGAATTTATATGGTTTTTAAAATAATTATCTCTTTGAACACTAAATTAAGTTGAAAAAACGTAGTAGCTATGGTTTAGCATAAAAAAGTTAGTAAAAAATAGTCACCTGCAAAAATAGTTTGTTTGTGTCTAATGTTTTTGTCACGGCTTGTTAAAAGTTGTACTTGTATACTTTTAGCAATGAATCATCCATGTTCTAACGACGAATATGCTGACACTGTTTTTATCTATGGATATTGGAATGGAAACGCTCGTAATGCAGCGAGAAAATATCGAAACAGATTTCCTAACAGACGTCAACCGGCACATTCCATACAGCCGTTAGAAGGCTTTGCATAACTGGTACTGCTGTTTCTCCTAGGTCCATTCGCCCGCATAATCTAAATATTGAAGATCTTAAAATCGTTATGAATGCTGTAATTGAACAACCGGAAAGTGGTACCACACGCATAGCACGACATTTAGGGCTATCACAAAATTTTGTGTGGCGAGCACTACATCGCGAGAGGCTACACCCTTATCATCGACAAAGTGTACAAGCATTGCATCTTGGAGATGCTCAACAGCGATTAAATTTTTGTCACTGGATTTTGCAACAACACGCCCGAGATATCAACTTTATTTAAAATTCTATGGTCAGATGAATCCTATTTCTCAAGAGACGGTATTAATAATTTCCACAATGACCATATTTGGTCTCTGGACAATCCACATGGGACCAAAACGCATAAGCAGAGATTTTGTTTAAATGTTTGGGGTGGTTTATTTAACAGAACACTATTTGTAAATGTATTTGATGGAACTTTAAATACAGAGAGCATAACTTTTTGAGCACCACATTTTTTGATTTTCTGGAAGACGTTTCACTCCAGCTGATGCAAGATATAGGGTAAAATTAGTGACCGAACGGTTGCATACTCATTTTTCAAATAAATGGATTGGAAACGGAGGTCCTATACCATGGCCACCTAGATCACCCGACTTTATTTATGGGGTCACTTCAAGCGACTAGTCTATGCCGTGGAAATAAATGATCGTCATCAATTATTGCAGAGGATTCGAGATGCTGAAGCTCATATTAGAAATAATATGAATTTATTACTGGTGCAAGAGAGTTTAGTTCGTCGTTGCCAGTTGTATATTCAGGAGAATGGACTAATTTTTGAACATTTACTGTAGTCTCAATGTTGCTTTCTGTTTGATAAATAAATGCTTTCGATTTTCTTAAAATATGATTACTCATTACTCTTCAAAGAGATAATTATTTTTAAAACCCTATAACTTCTTAACAAAGAAAGATAGACGCTATATTCATATGAACATTTCATAATGAAATTACATCTAGTTTTCATTGCCATAATATGTAAACAGGCTAACGAATCACTCTCTATAGCAACCCATTTGCCCAGTCAATCTCGTACTTATAAGTACTTTGCATGAAAGTATCGAATAAACATTTTCAGGTGGTGTTGACCTCTAATGGAGTACAAAATAAAATATCTTCTGTACTACCAAGTCCAGTATTGTATTTTACAAATGCTATAAACTGGGCACAATTAGAAATATCCGTGGATTCGTCCACTGGAATGAGAGGTACGTGCACTTCTTAATATTTTCAACAACTTATGTTCGAATATCTTCTGCCATATCAATTATTCTTCTTTGGATAGTATTATTAGAGAGGGGTATTGCTTTTAACTTATCGGCCTCTTTTAGCACCATTTCAACAGCTACAAACAAAATCAGATCTTCAGCAATTGTATGTGGTTTACAGGTTTCAGTAATACGAAATGCAACTCGATAACTGGATAGTAGTGCTTTTCTTTTCGCATATGAGATATTCATCGGTGTACAATCTATTTTTCTTGTGTATTCTTGTCATTGTCACCCGCGGAAGGTTCTAATAACCGTTTTAAAAATTCATCCATCGTTAATAAAACGAGTATAACACGTACTTAACGTTAAAGATTTGATATCGATTTATAGCACTCAAGACACAGGCAGCAGCATAGCACCCAATTTTGAAATGATATCTCATCGCGGTCCGCTGGTTATACAGAGTGCCCATTTTAAAACTCCGAGCCTACATTTTTTACTTTCCCATACCTTATAGGTATAGGGTAAGTATTGAAATCATGAAAATTTTCGAAATCGAGATTTTAACGGATATATCCGTTTTGGGTCTCTAGGAACCCAAAAAAGTGGTTTTTAAAAAATGTCTGTCTGTGGGTGGGTACGTATTAGGGTGGAGCGAGATTTTTTTTTCTCTCAAATTGTTTTTCCTGTATTGTTGAAAGTTGTGTAAGTAAACAAGAAGTATTTTTGTATTTTTTATATTTTCTTCCCATTATCCCCTCCACCGCCACAGAGCCCCAGTTACTTTTTTCAATTTTATAGCTTTGTGGCGGTGGAAAACGTTTTCCGATTCTCTTTTTCCATAATTAAAAAATGTTTGTTTATCATGTACGCAGCTTATGAACAGTCAGGCGGGTTGAATTTCTAAAAATTGATTTTTCATGCCCCTCCACTAGTCTCCTACTATGCGATCTGCCGACCCGTGCCAAGTGTCGAATGATTTGTGTCAATTTGTTCAGTACGGAGTTCATAACCAATAACCAACCACGACAGGTGCATGCTATATGATGTCCAAACGCCAAAAACTATCTGAGTGCCCCATTTTTGGGAATCCAACTGATTTATACATGTTCGTTTTGCCAACGCGCGTAGACGTCATAAAGTATTTTCTGTGGATTCGTGACAATTTGGAGCAAACAAACATCAATCGAAATACTCTTGTATCCGAAACATTAGAGGCCGTTGCAAGAAAAGTGGAAGAAATCTGGAACAATGCGCCTCTATTCCAATATTGAGTCATCAGAGAATCGTATCACTAATCAGAGAATATCAACTGAAGCGGAAAAATCTACTAAAGCCGTATAAGCAAAGAAGTAACGTTGCTAGCTATAAATCGCAATTAGAAGTCTTCGCCACCAGCAGCAAAAGTTTATTCGATTTTTCAGCTTGTAAGTGCAAAAGTTGTAATGCATGTGTCTGTGACAAACAATACAAGGTAAGCCTCTTCCTTCAAGGACCGAGTACTTCTTCCACTGCCACAAAACAGCGTTCAGTTCAAGATACTGAATCTGACAGCTCTGATGCAGCTTCTCCAATGCAAGATCCTCCTGTTTCTTTGCCGGCTTCTATTCCAAGTACTTCTTGCACAAAAAATCGAAATACAAGTAAACTCCCAATGTTGGCGGAAACTCTAGACCGATACAGTGTTTCAGACAGAGCCGGGACAGCCATAGCTTCGGCTGTATTGCAAGACTTTGGCATCATTAGAAATGAAAACGATAGAAATATAATTGATCGACACAAAGTAAGAAGAGCCAAGGACAAAAAGCGTTGTGAATTACAATCGGAGTCGAATCAACTCACTATTCGTGGTCTTTACTTTGACGGAGTAAAGATAAAACTCTAACTATGAGTGAAAATCGAAGAAGAACCGTAATAGAGGAACATATATCACTAATTGAAGAACTTGGTTCTAAATATATCGCCCACATCACACCTGCTTCTGGAACAGCCTCTCGATTTTGGAATCCTTGCTAGAGTTTCTGCACACAGCACATGTTTCTCTGAATAGCTTGGAAGCACTGGGTTGCGATGGAACCAATACTAATACTGGAAATAAAAAAGGGGTCATCACTTCATTCGAAAAAGAAATCGAAAGACCATTACAATGGTTAGTTTGCCAATTACACGCAAACGAACTCCCTTTGCGGCATTTGATGGAACATCTAGATGGAGTTACTTCCGGTCCTCGAGGCTTTTCAGGACCTATCGGGGTACAGTTGCAAAGCTGTGAGAATCTTCCAGTTATCAACTTCTCGAGGACTGAGTCTGCACTTCCTGTAATTGACAGCAACATTGTGAGCACAGACCAGATATATTTATACGATATTTGTACTCTTGTGGCAAGCGGAACTTATTCTAAAGGACTACCCAAACGAGATCCTGGAAAGAGGTTAATTCCCGGTGGTTCACTACCGCCAACCGGATTCTCCGCTTATATGTTGCTACTGAAATCCCCACACAGAACTTGATGATATTGGCAAGATTCGTTGCGACAGTTTATGTGGTTTACGATAAAAGTACAGAGTTCATGCACCAAAGGAGCAAAACATCTCTTTCAAACTATTCAACTAGCCAATTATTTACCAGACGAGCTGAAATATGTTGTTTTCCAGACGATTCAAAGAAATGGGTACTTTGGACATCCAGAGAATATCCTTCTCTGCATGCTTTGGGATGATCGCAAGCACATCAGATACCTTGCTTATCAGAGGATCATGAAAACCAGAAACGCATCGGACGACTCAACGGTTAGAATATTCAAAATTCCAAGCTTCAATTATGGGGCCAACGAATATTACAAACTGGTTGACTGCCAAGAAATTCTGTGGACTGAACCACCAATGACAAGTCGTTTTTCTCTGGAACAGTTGAAAAACCATATCAAAGACCCAGAATCCTCTGATCTCTCATATATCAAGGAACTACCTTGCCACACGCAGGCTGTTGAGAGAGCTGTGAAAATTGTGACTGAGGCATCCCTTGCCGTTTGTGGTAGAGAAAGAAGAGATGGAATCATCAGAAACAAGTTGGAATCCCGATCGAAGATGCCTAAATTCGAAACAAAACAGAACTTCAAGTTGGATTAAATTATTTTACGTTCATGTTTTTTTTTTGTTTATTTAAACTTTTTTGTTGTTTGATTTAAGAATTACCATTTCATTTATATTCAGACTGTCAGTTTTCTTTGATGTGAGCATTAGTATTATCTCAAAACTGAAAATAATAAATATTTAAAAAATTGAGAATTTTGATTGCCTTGTGGCGTTGGAAGATAAAAAGAAATTGAAAAAAAAAGAAATTGTAGAAAGTTTCTCCTCATTATCCACATCTTTCGGTAATACAGGCGTTTTGAAAAAAAGAAAAAAGAAATTGTGCATAATATCGCTCCACCCTATAATGTACAGGTTGTGTTTAAATTCAGTCAATTTCGATTATCTCTTTCAAAAACTTTAGCACAGTCATCGAACTGAAGTCTGAGAAGCAAGATATTTGCTGTTGAAATAATGTATATACTCATTTGTTAACGATTTTTTCGTCCTACTTCTGGACACCGGCCTCTTTTCTGCCACGTGCTTTTCCTCAGCGCTAAGTTAGAAACACGGGGATCTACAGTTTAACGTCGAACCCAAACCACAGAAAATCCAGAGAAGGTCTTTGACATTAAGATCCCATGGTTGCTAATTGGAGTGGGGAGTTTTATATTCAGACCCGGACTGGCCAGGTCGGCTGGTCGGCGATCGCCGAGGGCCCCTGTCTTGGGGGGCTCCCAAAGGGACCCCTAAAAAAAATAAAAAAATAAAAACATAAACTGGAAAGTTAAAAAATTAGGCTCTTTCTTTACTAAGGTTGATTTTAAGTTTTTAATTATGTCGCAATCGCGTGTACAATTAATGTTAAACAGTTATATACACTAAGCACAGTGTGCTTACGCTAGGCGCCGGCTTGTAGTATCGTCGTCTCGTCTTGTTGCTGACTTATCGACTTAGGTCTACTGTAAGCCAAGATCTTATGTCCAATCTACTTTTTATGACCGTAGCAAGAGAACTGTTTTATAAATTGGATAAAGATCAAATTATAGATCAAATAGCCAGGACCAGTGAAGAGCTGACCGAAAAGCTGTTAAGTTAACTAAAATCGTCTTCTGTGCTTAATAATATTTAAAACTTCTGTATTTTATTTCTAAATTTCTAGCTTTACAAACATTATTTTACCATTACTTGTTTGCAAGTTAGAATGTTAAATCAAGGAGTAAACTCTAGTTTAATTTTTTTATTCTTGTTCTTCTTTCTCCGGTATCCTTTATAAGTTTATACCCTCACGGGTGTTGGATATTTGTGTGTTCCGCAGCCATTACCCATTTCTTCCATCCTTTACGGTCCTTTGCCATCTCGTTCATTTCTTCTATCGTTTTCCCTCTTGCTTTCCCTATCTCTTCTATGCCCTTCATCCAGGTGAGTCTCGGTCTTCCTCTTTTCCGTTTTTTCGTACCTTTGTCTTCCATTACTTTTTTCGAGAGTCTGTTTCTGTCCAATCTCTGTAGGTGTCCATACCATTCTAATTTCTTCTTCTCCCTTTTTTGTGTTATCGTTTGTTGTTTTAGTTTTCCTATGATTTCCTCGTTTCTTATGTGATCCATCTTGGTTTTCCCCGCTATCTTTCTGCAGTACTTCATTTCTGCTGCTATCAGTTTTGGTTTGTGTTTCTGTTGTACAGTCCAGGTTTCGCTTCCATATAGGATCATTGGGACCACTATTGTATTATACGTATATATTTAGCTTGGTTTTTTCGTGTATTTCTTTTTTCCCAAAAACTGACTTATTTAGTGCGTAATATATGTTGTTTGCCTTCTTGATTCTGTTTGCTATTTCAAGGTCTATTTTCCCGTCGTTTCCTATAATAATTCCTAGGTATTCCATTGTGGTCACTTCTTCTATAGGTTGATTTGTGTACATTATTCTGTTTTGTTCCTGTTCCATTTTCTTATTTATATACATTATTTTACTCTTTTCTACATTAACTTCCATCTTAATTTTTTCTATTTCTTCTGTCCATACATTTATCAGCCTTTGCATTTTACTGTTTTTTGTCTGCTGTAAGCACAAAATCATCTGCGTATAATACAGGCTATCCATTCTGAGTGGTATCATATCCCTGTGTCCCACTGTAGTCTGCAGTTTCTCCGTTCTTTGTCTTGTGTTTTTCAGTAGCCTGTCCATTACTATTATAAACAGCTAAGGGCTTAAACTGTCACCTTGTTTTATACCCTTTCTGATATTAAATGGTTCTGATCTATTGCCGTTTATTTGTACTTTTGCTCGTGTATCCTCCTGTACCGAGTTTATGACTTGTATTAGTTTCTTCGGTGTGCCTATTAGTTCCAAACAGTTTTCTATACTTGCCTTGTATTGAATCAAAATCTGCCCTTAGGTCGATAAATACAAGGATAAGTTCTTCTCCCCTTTCGATTCTTTCTTCTATCAATTGTCTTATTATGTATATATTGTCTGTTGACTGCCTTTTCTCCCTGAATGCTGTTTGCTCATCCTCTACCTTATATTCTATGTGTCCCTTTAGTTTGTTTTGTATTATTTTTGTATATATTTTGTATGTCGCAGGTGATAGGGATATTGGTCTATAGTTGTCGCATTGGGTCTTGCCACCTTTTTTGTGTATAGGCATTATGAGATTGTTTTTCCATTCCTCAGGTAGGTATCGTGTTCCTTTCCCACACTTCAGCCAGTATTTTGTGTAGCCAAGCCATGTTATTCCGTTCTTTCCCATGTATTTGAACATTTCTGGATCCACTTCATCTGCTCTACTTGCTTTACCTATTTTAATGTTTTCTATTGCTTCTTTTATGTCTTTTATATCGATATTATTGTTCTGTATTTCCTCTTCTTGTTGTATGGATATATTTACTTCCAGTGGCTGTATGTTATCATGCTAGCTGCAGTGTCTTCGCCATACTTCCATTTTTTCCGGAATGTTTGTTTTGATTATGTTGTTTTCATCTCTTATGCCTGAATCTTTCTTCTTTCTTTTTAGTCTTAGTCCTTTAATTGTATTCTAGAATTTTCGATTGTTATAGTTCGTTTCCAAAGTCCTCCCATGTTTTCTGTTTGGCTTTTTTCACTACTTCTTTTGCTGCCCTTCTCTTTTTATCGTAGGTTTCCTTGTCTTTTAGATCCTTCGCGTATATGTATTTTTTCCATGCTTGTTTTTTTCTTGCACTGTATCTTTGACTTCCTTTGTCCACCATCTAGTTCTTTTTAATTACTATTTTTTAATGCTTGCCATCTGTCTTCCAGGGTCCAATTTCTATTTTCTATTTCCAGCCTGTTTATTTTTGTCTCTATTATCTTACTATATTTGTTTCTCTTTTCGTCTTTTGGTATCTTATTTATATTTATTCGAGTATATTGTTTTATCTTCTTTGTGGCTGGTTTGATGTTTCGTATTTTTCCTGTTACCAGTCTGTGTTGTGTGCCCATTTCTGCTTCTGGTTCCACTTTTATTTCTTTTATGTCTTCTTCCATTTCTGTTGTGTATACTATGTAGTCTATGATACTACTTGCTTGTCTCTCTTGTGCGACGAAAGTGCCTGTCTTCTTGCTTTTGCTTCCAGAAGGAGTTTCCAATTTTTAGCTCGTTTGTTATACAGAATTGTAACATTTTGTTTCCATTTCTATTTATTTCCCTTTCTCCATATGGTCCTCTGCAGCCAAGTCCTTATGTATGTCTGTACCTATTCTGGTATTCCAGTCTCCCATTATGATTATTTTGTTGCGTTCTTCCCTCACTTTATCTAATGTGCGCTGTAGTTTTGCGTAGAATTGTCATTGTGTTTTCATCAGTTCCTTCTACTGGGCTGTATATTTGAACTATGCTTATTTCTTCTCCCATGTCTGCTATTATGACTATGATCCTCGGTGATATTAGGTCATATTTAGTTATTCTTTTGTTAACCTCTTCTGTTACTATTATGCCCACTTCTTTTTATTTAACTTGCAAATAATTCATTAGAACAGTTATTTCTTTTTATTATAAAACATGTACTACAATAAATGCCATGAAATTGCATTACGAAGACAAATTGTTTCCTTAAGTATGCTTGGCTTATTCATTGACGTTTTCCCCTCATCAATGTATATTTGTCTGGGGTGTTTCATAAAATTTAACTTATGACTGTAACATTGCGGTTTTGTTGCCTGAACTAAAAATATTTCTCACTCTCATGTTCGTAATTAACCACTTGTAGTTAGTAGTTTAATACTAATGTTTTTAAATCCAGTTTCTGAATAATTTAGATATAATAAAAAAAGTAATGAAAATTTGTTTAAATATTATAAAATTAATTATGTTTAATAAAGTTAAAACTATTTTTATTAAGATCTTGCTTACGTTCAATTACTATTTAAGTGCCAAAATAGAGCAAAATGCTGTTTTCAGGCATGTAATTTTCAAAAATTTTCCGGGGGAGGATCCGGACCCCCCGACCCCTGGGGTGTATTTCATACCCCCCAGACCCCACCTCCCGCGCGAGGCGGCCCCAATTCAGCTTCTAGCAGAGGGCCCCCAATGCAGCCAGTCCGGGCCTGTGTATATTAAGGTATAAATATTTCGCATAGTATTAATTTACCATATAATCGAGAGTATGGGTATAAACCCTGGTTAAATGTGTAACAGCCGCTACATACAGGTTGCTTGTAAACGCTGTAACAGGCTATAACTTTGTTATTATTAAAGATACTGAAAAACAGTTTTTTTTTGTGAAATCTCAGGTATAAAATAGTGTTTAAAAAAATAATCGACATTGTACAGCAATTCCAGTAATACACAATCATCTTCATTGTTTTTACTACATAGTAGCTTAACATTGGTAGGCATTATACGAGGGGTATTTTTTAAATAAGGTTCGTTTGTGAATGAGACGCTTGCGCGTCTGCTCCCTGCATGCTTTGCCCGCGTTTAGGCGCCATTTGCAGCCGTATCGCCTGTCTGTGTGCTGAGCTGTAGAAGTTTATAATGTTTAAGAAAATTGAGTCGCCCGCTGACTGTGAGATACGATCTGTAATTCGAATCAGGAAGGAGATGAATTGTTGGACCACATCGTTACAGGAGATGAGACTTGGGTGTCTCCCATGACTTCTGAGTCCAAGCAAAAGTCAATGGAATGGCGACACACATCGTCGCCAACCAGAGTGAAAGGCAAACAGACAATTTCAGCACGGAAGATCATGGCAACTGTCATGTAGGACAGGAAAGGGATTTCGTTAGTGGATATTATGCAGAGAGGCACAACAATCAGTTCTGATGCGTATTGTGTGACCTTGAGAAAACTGCGGCGTGCCATACAAAACAAGCGGCGTGGCCTACTGTCTTCCGGTGTGATGTTGCTCCATGACAATGCAAGGCCATATGTTTCTGCACAAACACAAGGTCTAATCAGGTCTTTTTTATGGGAACAACTGGATCATCGACCTTACAGTCCAGACCTTGCACCCAGTGATTTTCACTTGTTTCGGTACTTAAAGGAGTTCCTTGGTGGTCAACGGTTCAACGACGACGAAGAAGTGAAAACTGCAGTCATGGATGGGACTTCTTCGCATGCGGCAGATTTTTTGACGTCGGAATTCAAAGACTTGTTGAGCGGTATGACAAAAACGGAAATTATGTAGAAAAGTAGATAAAAGTATGTAGAATATGGAAAAAAATATATTTTAATGATATTTACAGTATTTTCCTTCTTATTAAAAAACGGACCTTATTTAAAAAATACCCCTATTAATTTATTTCACTAAACAATTCAGATGCAATCTGTATGAAGGGAAAGTTGCTTCATATTGGTTAAACCCAAAATAACACAATCACAAATTGCAATTCAAACTAATAACATCTATTTGAAGGACAAATAGAGTATTTAATATACATATCACAGATGAAATCTAGTTTGAGTTATATAGCTTAATAATCTATGGTGTCCTTATTACTAAAAGTGACAGTAGCAAGAGAGCAAATGGCACAGACAAAGTGGTCCCCTTTCCGCACAGTTCTATTTCTCGCTCCTGAAATTATAAAACTTTAGTAAATACTGCCCGATGATTGAGCTGTATTGGAGGACTAACGTGAATGCTCCTATTGATACAGCTCATGTAATTTCGTCTAGGATAGGAGTCGTGTTTCACGCGATAGCAGATTAAGCTTTCGTTATAACTGACTTCCCGTGGATCAGGCATCAAAATAATCCGCTGTTCAGTGATGCAAATGTTGCTGATAACCAGCAAAATCATGTTGCTTCCAATAACAGGTTGTACGATAAATGGCCTGTAAATTAGATGAAAAATATTATTATCACAGTCAGGTATATATTACTAACACATAGTTCATGTATATAAGTAATCTATTGTTTCATTTAATTTTTATTAAAATGAAACTATAATTTGGCATGATTAAACAATGTTAGGATTGATTGTTGACGATGGTTTAAGGAAATAAACTAGCCTGCGAAAAATAAATATTTTAGCTGTTTTGTGTTCAGTATGTACTGCTGAACAAGGCTCTACGAGGCGTTTGATCTTAACTTATGGGACACCATGCATAAGGAACTATGTGTGTCTAATTGTAAAGTCGCATGCCCATACCAATTAACCTTGAAACATATTATATATAATAATGATGAGGCTCTACACCACACGAAGGAATTTGGCCTGCAAGGCGGGAGGTCAAAGCTGCCGTATCCTTGCTCTCGCACCCCGTCGTCTCGTGCCAAATTAATAAAACGTGGTGATGTGGTGAGCATCACACATTAGACAACCGCATTATTACCCCGTGTTCATTCGAACGCAGGTACCTAATTATTTAAAGCAACTGCGTAGGCGCCCGCCAGGCATCGAGTCAGGGGTTCGAACTCCCGACGTTCCGCGCCGGATCCCAGTGCTCTAACCACTGGACCGCACTGGCGCATGAAGCATATTATAGTTGCGTTAAATTCCGAGATGGACACAAAATAAAGTGATTTATACAGGGTGTAACTGAATGACTTGGCCAAACTTTAGAGGTGTATTTTACTCGTCAAATTAATTATAAAAATGCTGATAAACATTGCCCAGAAATGATTGTTTAGAAAGTTATATTCACTTGAAATTTAAAAAAAGATAAAGTGTGTACATGGATTTGGAACATTTCTTAATAGCAGTCTGCCTTGATTATTTGACAGAATAATAAGTGACATTAGTAAGAGACGTGAATAACTGACATTAGTTTAAGTACCTTTGCAATTATTTTTAAATCTTTAATTTGGTTAATGCCACTAACGTAGAAATAAGAGAGATATCCATACCTATAAACGAACGAACAAAAATTCGAATTAAACTATCTCGTTCTTCATATCCAGCACGACATTGCTGCCATCCATCGTTATCTTGGAGAGACGAGATCGGTTGTGAGATTTCCTGCAGATTGTGGTCCCAACCGAACAGTCCGTAGTATTGCCGTAGCGGATGTTCTTCAGGTAACTAAAGCTGAACCTAATACGAGACGGATTGCTAGTGATGGTGTTCCACATTTCACTATTTGGAAAATTCTTTACGAATATCTGTTGTATCCGTTTCATGTAGTCAAAATTGTAGGCCATTTTGAAAGAACACCTAGCAGTATTGTTAGAGGACGTTCTATTACAAACGCGCCATACTTTATGATTCATGCATGATGGGGCTTCTGCATATTTTGTCTTATGGGACCAGAATTTTCGGACACCAATTATACTAATAATTGGATTGGTAGATCAGAAAAGGTATTGTTTACCAAATCAAAATGTACAAGATGTGTACATGTAGACCGTGCATAGTTTTCCTTTGATTAACAATATTCCTGATATTTCTTAACGTGTTAGGCATTACGGGGGCAATGAGAACAACGCTTTCCGCTGCAATGGAGTCTCTTCTAGATCTTCTTCCCCTTCACCTTGTGATTCAGGAGGAGTCTAGACTGGGACTTTATAGAATGCGGAACTCAGAGTACAACTTACGTACAGGAACAGAGTAACCGAATTTAACTGATATCATAGGGGACTCCATACTTGATATGAGAACGGACCATATGAAGGGAAAATATTTTGTAGTTACACTCTACGAAGTGAAAATTCAGGATGGTGCGGAGTGGGGACTACAATTCTGCCTGGTAGCCCTATCTGGTACACAGACGGCTCGGAAAACGAGACGGGCGCGGAGAAGGTATATATATATATATATATACTGCGAACTTCTGCGGCATTTTCCGCCTTTCGCATCTTAGACGCCAATGTTGACGGTCTGTCCAATCGGTTTCTTCTATCGATTTCTCGACCTCATACCTTCTTCTATTCTTGTTTTCCATCTTATACGTGGTCGATCTTCTCTTCTGCTATGGAGTCTACTCGTACCATTGCATGGACTATCTCGCGTCTTAGGTGTACTTACCAAACTGTCTGCTTCTTAATTATTGTATTCATAATTAAATGTTGTACGTTAATTCTATCTCGTATGGTTTCGTTAGTTACCATTTCTAATCGAGATACTTTGCAACTGTGTCGCCAGAAGTGCATTGCCACTGCAAGTAGTCTGCGTTCGTCTATTTAGATTCTGATCTGAAGCAATGCTTTTGGTTTAGAATATCATGTTTCTTGTTTCCTTATAAATTTTATTATTCCAGAGAATATTATTAGCCCGCAACATCCCATTGTTGGGCAAGGGCCTCACCCATAAGGGGGATTGTTGATCTACTCTCCCACAGTGATCAATCCTCGTGGGAGAGAGGCGCCGCGTTAACGCAACCTTCGGGTCACCCATCCAAGTACTGACCGGAGACCACGCTGACTTAACTCTCCATATCGTACGTGAACGGGCGACGAATGAACAAAGAAAAAAACTTAGCTTCCTTCTTGGTAGGTACGCCTCAGTTTTCCAAATCGAAATATACGCCATACTACAGTGTGTGCGAGAAAATAATTGAACATCCTATCCCTCAATAACCTGGCAGGGCAGAACACGGTGAGACTGCTGTGGGTTTCAGGTCACTGTGGGGCCAAAAGCAACGAGTAAGCCCATGAACTCGCAAGACTGGGATCAACAAGTCCCTATTGGAGGCCTGAACCAGCCCTGGGGTGCCAAGAAATTCAATCCGCAGCTATATAAGCGACTGGATTTGCAGTCAACACAAAATCTACTGGACCAACAGACCAAGACTGAACCGTAGCAAGGCATTTATAAATCAACCTTGCTCAAAAAGAGCTGAAGAATTGCTTAAGCTACGCAGGACACAGGTTAGAATACTCACGGGTTTTCTAACAGGGCATGTTACGGAACACCTCAGGAGGACTAAGAAATTTCATGGAGACCCCACATGTGAAATCTATAATAAGGAACCAGAAATATCGATACATGTTGGCAAGCATAAGACAATACGTATTCGGGCAACCACATGTGGAACCGAAGGACTTCAGCGGACACCCTGCGAGAGACCTGTGTACCATGCTGTATGGTACTAAGACCACAAATTGAGTGGATTAAACGTC
Organism: Limonius californicus; assembly: GCA_014611495.1. Lineage (NCBI taxonomy): Eukaryota > Metazoa > Arthropoda > Insecta > Coleoptera > Elateridae > Limonius > Limonius californicus. The sequence goes on along the minus strand of JABXWE010000193.1, from coordinate 21,342 downwards.
CAGGGTGAGCACAATAAGCCTTTTAGGCTGCAGTGCTTCCGAATCCTATTGTAGACGGACCCGATGGCGGAAAATACATGTTAATTTTGGTATTCGTTAACCATTTCCGGAAGTTTTAAAGAATTTTTATCAATATGTAAAAAACTAAAATATGCGCATAATGTCTGGTAAAGTCATTCAGTTACACCCTTCGTATCAAAATTCATAATCATGTCTCTAAAATTGTTTATAAAATGGAGGCCATAAAATACTTAAATGAACGGCTTTATTTGTTTACTTTTTAAAAAGCGACCATACATGCTTTGAGATTAAGTTCATTTTGTGTTTACATTCGAAGAAATAACAGGAGGTATGGTCGGTACGTAACATGACAGTTACGACATGCCTTGTAGCCCACATAGCCAATCCTAATTTGAAAACATTTAATTACTCGTTAAATACCCAATATAACAAACAATTACCAAACATGTTATGTTCATTTGATATTGTACCACTCTGTCTAGATTTGAGTCATACTCTAATTGCCGCTTCATAGGAATTAAAATTTTATTTTAATTGCCGTTCTTATGTCGATTACAGTTTTCGTTATTCTTCTTTTAAGATTGAGTTATGAGGGGCCAGTTCCGTAAAGCCTTGAAGTTTCCCTTTGTAGGCTAGATCTGCCGTTTAAAAACAATTCTCGGAAATGTTGACTCTCGGAAGTCGCACGTGTTATTCCTTCCAGAACTATTGCATCATATTTCTCCATGTGATGTAATCTTTTTGACTAACGCATGTTCACGTAGCGTTTAGCTCTTCAGTCAGCCTTCCATCTTCGCCGACTCCGGTCTAACCAAATTCCATCTACGGGGGCCGTTAAGAAATTAAGCACTGCAGTAGGTGCTAGACTCTTGAAACGAAACAACGACTTTTTTCCTGATAACGGGTTCCTTCGCGGCTCCCCTGCTAAATCGAGTTTTACCGTATCATAGTTTTGCCTTAGGCAAAAATAGAAACTCGACGAAGTCGGATCTGAATAAATATTAGCAGTGTTAGCCTTGCATACAGAGCTATTAAGTGTAATTGTTCTTTCGATTCATTCAGATACAAGCGAATTGAATCCGTAAAAGTGGAAGTAAACTAATTCCCAGGGGCGTACGAACGGAAGTTTCGTCCCAAAGTTTTCTGAAGAAGTCGTCTACCTTTTTTTTCCCGGACCTGAAAGTACTCTAGACTGTACCTGCATCTGGAAAACAACTCCCAGAATTGTGCCTGCCTTCACTGGAAGTCAAGGTAAAGGAACTAGTTTTTTTGTGTGGTGAAAAAAAAAACCCTTTTACGCGTAAACTTGCAAAATTCTAAGTGATAACCTTTTTTTTATGTAACATGAAGCGACCTTCAGACGCCGATCGTCTTTTTTGTATTACTAATTGTAAAGATTAACTATATACAGGGTGTCCTTTAAATGCCTTAAAAGCTTTCCAGGTAGATTTTTCCTTTATGAATGCTTAATACAAATCTTAAAAAAAAAAGTAGGTATTTGGAGCTTAGTTTTCTTGTACGAGAGTGTTAAAGTTCATATCTTTAAAACAGAATTTCATGGAAACAATAACGAGAACTTTAATGTTACACGTATCTGCCGATAAGTGACTGACTGCCACTTGATTATGTAAAGATTAATATTGAGTTGACGCTCTAGTTGCTCTTCTGGAAGTACTGTTAAAAATGATAAATTTCGTAAATACTACATTTGACAACTGTGCAAGGCCATGGTATTGTGATGAAAAGTAGAAAATTTGTTTTTCGACATTTGTCAAAATGCTTCATGTAATGTCGGCCTACTAATTAAATTCTCCATAAATGCAAAGACAGCGTCAACGTTGCCAAGTATAATATTCTTTAAGTGTCTCGTGTGAGGAAACTAAGCACTATAGGAAGTTCGTGTTAGTGTTTTTGAGGACTGTATTTCTTACAGAAGAGTGCTACCTGAAGCTTTTAAGGCATTTAAGGGACACCCTGTATATATTGTGCTATTCGTGTAAGCTGCGACGCCACTGGCCACGTAGTCGTTTGGACAATTTAAATAACGTGCGCCAGCGACGCCGACGGCGAGTCACTCCGCTTGAGCGCTCAAATTAACTATTTGTAATATAGAGGCACAATAAAGGTGAGTTCGATTCCCGTAAGCTGTCGGCTTCTAGGCCTTCCACGAGAACCTACAATCAGCTATATTTGGAAGGTGGCGCCCACTAATTTTGACCTACTATTGTACCCAACTAGGAAGATTTCCTCCCATAAGCGATTTCCGTGAACCCGCCCTACTCCTCTGGGCTAAGCTGTAGGCCTTTTTCCACCTTTCCGGTTGCGGGTCGACGAAAAAGCTCGTTTGGTCCGTAACAAACAATTATATTGACAACCAAAGATTCATAATAATCAAGTGCCCGTATTTTTCACAACACTGTCAAATTACATGTTCGTTTCAAGTGTCAAGAAATAATTACGGAGTTAAATAAAAATTTATTATTAAGTACAATCACATGTTCAAAATATTAATCGTGTTGTTCTTGCCCTAACACAAATTCACAGTGCCTAAAAAACAGCAATGTGTAAAGCTTTTTAGCTTACGCTATCATAAGAACTAGGAACGATTCCTATTAGCAGCACGCCAACATAAGCAGGAGCTGCCATACCAATAAATATAAAGACCAGCACAAATTAAAAGGAATATAAGGAACACAATAAACAAGTCTTTAGCGCCTGAAGACATGTCGCTACACCCACAGCATTCTGACATTTTCGTTTTTTTTATTACCTAAAGAAATGTCTTGATCTTATTGGTTTCCTTTTCAAATTTTGAATTTATTTACAAAAATTTTTTTGCAGTTTTATATTCGTTCAGTTACATAAATTAAGTTTTTGACACATATATATAAAGGATGGAAAAACCAAGTTCAGTGCCGTGGGCTCTATGATCTGTTCTTATTGTACTGGAAAACGCAGATAAGCGACAATAAGATAAGCATGGTTGGAAGGAAAGCGGCGATTTTGGTGTTTTTTTAATATTTCGATACATCACCGTTTCGACGTTTGTAGCGCAATTTGCAGGGAGGTTGCGTCAAAAAGTGTACCGTAACGAACAATATTCCTTGGGGGGGGGGGGGAGTTGGAATTTAACCTTTTTCCATTGATTTTTATAATTCTAACGGATAGTTTGGCAGAGACAAATGTAGAACTGCCTTTATTGTGAGTTCAGCCAAACGAGCTACGAGCTCCTGGAAAAGACCTACAGAGACTGTTCTAATGATGGCATAAAAATGATTGTAGGTAATTTGAATGCAAAAACTACAAGGACGAGAACCAATAAACTATCTAACTATAGAAAAATATAGCATTGGAAAAGAAAATATCAACCACGGGACTAGATTAATAAACCTCTCCAATCTTTGGGAATGACCGTAGCTAGTACCGTCTTTGCATATAAAATCATAACAGTATCTATTCACCTGATTGTAAAACTAAAAATGCTGCAGATCACATGTAAATATATTAGAGACATCGTTCTAACATTTTCGATGTGCGAGTTGGGTGCTATACATAACTGTTTTTACATAGAATTAAACATAATTCGTTGGGTTTATTTCCTTCTCCTTCAATCTGGTGTGTAGGTTTCTTGTTCCCAATGAGCAGTGGTTGGTTGCTGGGCAAGTTTAGATTTATTCGAAAAACTTTACGGTGGTTGAGCTAATGCAGTTTTTGATATATGGTCCGCCTAGTTGATCATGTATGTGTTTGTTTTTTTACAAACCATGAGGCGTTGATGGCAATTCGGAGGACTTTATTCTGAAAGTTCTGCGGTTTCTTCAAGTTAATTTTTGAAGTCGAGCCCCAGATTTGACCACCGTAAGTGATACATGTTCTTAGGATTGCCTTGCACAGTAGCACCGCGGTTTGGTGACGTAATTAGAATTTTCTGTTACTCAAGGGATATAGTTAAACAAGTTTTACGTGCTCCTCGTTTAGTTTCTTGTTGATATAAATATTCCAATTCAATCATTTATCCGGGAGAAACCCTGGATATTTGACCGATGATTCATTTGGGTTCCATTCGAGTACGGAGCTGTTAATTGTTATATTCTGAGGATTGGTGGGTCTCCGAAGAGTAAATATTTTGGTTACGCATTTTTCAGGAATAAGTTGGACACTCCATTGGTTGTACCACCTGAAAACAGCGTTGACACTCTGGTGTAGGGTTTGGACAGCCTGATTTGTGCACCCGTCCTGGGTGACTATCGCTGTGTCGTCCGCAAACATTGCGAGAACGGTACTGGGTGGATTGGGTAGGTCATCCACATATATGTTGAACAAAATTAGACCCAGTATTGATCCCTGGGGCACCTCAGTTTTGATGTTATACATAACATTACATATATGTAGTAACTTTTAAAAACGTAAAGTCTGATATTATCAAGTGCTTCATAATTGTTTAAAAATCAATTGGAATCTAATTTTATAATAATTACAAAACCTCGTACACTAAAACACCTTCAGTAAATTGCAGGCTGAAATGCATTTTATATCGTAATTCCAGATGTAAAACTAATAATAATTTTTGAAAACTAAGTTATGTTTCATAATTAAAATGTTTTCGTAAAAAAGTACAGATAAGATTCGAATCAAAACTGTTATATTGTTACATGTTAAATAATTTCTTGTAGTTATTGACTAATATCGTATAGCAACAGTATATTACCGATTGGTTATATACACCCCATACTTATAAAGTGCAAGAAATAATATCAGTTTCAGTAAAGTGTTTGATAGTGCAAGACGTGTGACAGTGCGTGTTTTTGTTCTATGCCTGTTTTCCATGCGTCCAGGCCCTTGGGGAAAACCAAATCCAGTCTACTTTCAGGTAAAACATAACTTATTTTTATCAATTGTTTATAGGCTTACTGGTAATAAACAGGGTATTTCAAAATTGTACCCATATTTTCCAAAAAACGCACAACCAAACTTATATGAAATCACCCAGTATTTCTTACTAATAATAAGAAATTTATGAAAACTTGTTATGCAGATAAGAGATAAAGGTTCTTGTTGGAAATAAGATAACTAATTGAAAAAAGTTGATCACATGCACATTAAAACATTTTATTTGTGTCCAGTTGTAAAATAGGAGTGTCAGAGTAAATTTAACTTTGTTAAAAAAATGCCCTACTTAGGTTTGTCAGATGTTCAGAGGGGAAGAATTGTTGCTCTTGTTGAGCCGGGAATGTCACAAAGGCAAATCGCAGCAACGGTGGGCGTTTCGCTAGGCGTTGTTTCCAAAACCTATGCAATATTTTTAGAATTGGAAACGCTCAAGAACAGGCCTAGACAAAGTCGTCGCAAAGTAACTAGTGATCTGCAAGACCGGTTTTTAATTCAAATTGCTGGAAGAAATCCAACCTCTTCTCATCCGGAGCTCCAAAGGCAACTTTTGCAGGATACGGGTGTTGGTATTTCACTTGAAACAATACGAAAGAGACTTCGTGCCCGAAATGTATTTAGCAGGAGACAGTTAAGGGCTCCCGAGTAATTCAGGCAGAACAAAATTGATCGGTTAAATTGCTGTCTGGAACACCAGAACCGGAAAATTGAAGATTGGCAAAATACCCTTTTTTCAGATGACACCAGAATTGGTCTGAAATCAGATGATCATCGAATTCGGGTTTTAGGAGGTCGAGGCAGACAAGCTAGACTGCAAACTGTCAGAAAAATCCTTTGTATCGTTTACAGCAAAGTTTAACGGGTCGCCGGTATGGCGATTTGGTACTAGAACCCGTAGTTAGGCTGTGGAGAGGTGCAATGGGAAATATTTTCATTTTCATGCATGATAATGCCCCTTTACATACCAGCAGAGTTGCCACAGACTTTCTGGAAACAAAAGATGTCACTGTTCTGAGATGGCCTGCCTGCTCACCTGATATTAATTCCATTGAGCATGTGAGGGACTTCATTAAAAGTAGGATTAGAGGTCGAAGGGAAATGTGGATCAGCTCATTCAAGCCGCTCTAGAGAATGGACAAACTTACCTCAAGAACAAGTTGACAATTTGATTAGAAGGTTTCCCCGTCGGACTGAAGATTGTATTAGGGCTAGAGGAGGCAACACTGACTATTAAAGTGAAAAATACGTTTTTATTTTTCTTTAATCAACCAATCCAAATCTTTAATTTTTATATTTTTAGTGCGTTTTCGTTAATTTCAAGCATTTGTTAAACTGGTGTAGTATAAAGTGCTTTTCATTTTCCATTAACAAAATTTTAGTAGTACTTCACAAAATCGGAAATACTGGGTGATTCCAAGTTTGGGTGTCTGTAATTCAATTCACCGATACTCATAGTATTACAGACAAGGCATGCAGCTCTAACTTCATGATCTAGCTGGGAATAAATAAGAATGGAAATACCACAGGGTATTTCAAAATTACACCGATTTTCCCCAAAATATATTTTAATTCACTATACCGAAATTGCTGGTGATACATACGTACGTAAAAGAGACGACCCTATAACTTTTGTGATTGGGGCTGCAAATTAGATTTTAGGTACTGCACCACACTCTGAAATGTATGAACAATATTTGTAAGGAATCCGTTAGAATGAAGTTTGTAACTACTTGGTCACTCCATTGTTATTTCCTTTAGGATTCCTACGATTTCATTCCTGTGAATAATGTTCAATTATATTTCATTTTTATGTTTCTATAGAGTTGGAATCGTGCTAACGGAGAGAATACGAGGTACTACAGGGAAATGAAGAAGAGGACAGCGCAGATAAATAAGGTAGGTTCCACGGCGTTGGAAGGCGTTCCAAGGACGCAAGACTTCTCTATGTGAGTATTTTTTACTGTTCCAGCGTATAAACCTCTTTTTGGGAGAAGGTTTGGTGATATTTGTCGACACCCCTAGACAGCTATGTTACGAAACGAACGTATTAAATTAAAAGATTTTTAGTAAGTTATTTTACTTAGGCCCGCGTTCTGTTATATTAGCTGTAGCAGTAAGCATTTTAAATATTTTTAAATACTTAAATACGCCGACTGTAAGAAAAAGATGAGAAAATTGTAAAAAAATCACTTATACCATAGTACATAGATTTTATTTTCTAAATTGCAATACCTTTTTCACGATCTAGAATCGGATATTTTTCTATATAACTTTATTAAAATTTCTAGGTATTTATTTCATTATCCACTTTATTAAACATGTTTTCTAACTAATCTTGGAACTATTTATATGATTACGTTTGCGGCTTGCTTTTCGGGTTTTCCTGATAAGTAGAAAAAATCGTAAGTGGTAGGAGTTTGAAAGAGTATAATCCCAATTCTTGCAGTATTTAATTATTTACTGTAACTGATATTTGCCATTCAAAAATACATTTTCTGGGAAATATAATGAGTTCCCAAATATAGTTAAAAAATCTTGAACTAGTTGGATGCCAATCTAGGGGGTAAAATTACAACCCCAAGGAAGGCTTTGCAAGTAAATTTGAAAGTAAGATATGATCATTAATGGATTTACATAATTTTTGAAATAAATAGCAAGCTGGTACAGTTTCGCAATTATTAATAATTTACGCCTAGAAGACTAGGAATTATTACTGTTAATATCTTGACAAGGGATATACCAGAGGTTACACGACGTGTTTTCATTTATACCCGTAAGAGCATTAACTTTACCACAATTTACTTTTTTCGCGCCTTTATGGTGTTCGGGAAATTTCGGCAAAACGGTTGCTAGCTTTAGTTACTCACTTCACATAGATTTTTTGACCCATGTTAATAGGAAGTTTTTTGTTTATTGCGATAAAGAATATTTTGGTACCTTTCAAAAAGACCTTGTATATGAAACGTAAGAAATTAAGGATACATTCTTTAATGTTTGAAAGGTGGGGAGTGCTGGTTTCTATAATTTTGTGAAGTATTAATGTGATTATTGATTGGAATGGTTCATTGGTTTCTGTTGTATTGATGTTAGGATTGTAATGTTGAGCTCTTTCAGCATAAGAACTAAGATTAGCGGTTGGGCTCTGACCTGGGTTGATGTTTTTCTACGGAGGATGACGTAATATATTGGGTGTTCGCAACTTTTATAATTGGCAGTATGTTCATTGCAGCAGTCGATGCATGTTTCATTTGACTAGGTGAAGGACTTATCCCAAGAGATTTTCCCCACCCAAGTTACTTTAGTTAGTTTAAGTTCCTACTGAAGATGACAGATTAGTTGCTGAAATACGTATACATGGTATGGAGTTTTTCCAAAGTTAATTTACTTAAACCACCGTCTCCAATCAATCGTATTAAGATGAGAAAAAAATTAAATTTTCTACCAGGATGCAAAAAAAACCTAGATTGTTATTTAAAACACCATCGCGATTAAATTAAAATCATAATTATCGGTATATTTTATAAGAGACCTTCCCATTTAACAGTGTATAGGGCTTACTAGAACTAGGGGCCATTTTTGATAAGACAGAATATATGTTGTAATTTGTAAAGACATAAAAAATGAAATAGTACCTGGTGCAGTCGTCACTCATGGATCTGTTGTAGGCCTCACCGGTCGTATTTTTGTATCCCAGCGTATACAACCACATCTCTTGGTCACAAGGTTCAGGGCGGGTCTTGTTTATCAAAACTCTGCGGTCAAACTCCTTTTCGTTAGACTTTGAGTACGGCTCATCGATCATATTCTCAGAATCCTCGCCTTCTTCCTGTTCTGGTTCATACGTGGGGTAAATTTCATTGCTCCAGACTGAATTCGCCAGAAGCGCTATGGTTATAAATGCCCAATGGGCTATCTCGACGAGTTGTTTAAAAGGCTGCAACATGATAAAAGTTTCTGCACCTGTTTCCATTACATTTTTAATATGATAAGGTGTTGTTTGTATTAATGTTGTGTACATACTTGTAAGAACATGTCATCGTATTGTAAGTGCAATCCTACACAAAAAAGAATTACTATTGTGTATATGTGTTGTGAAGATGCTGTACATTTTTCAAATAATGTTTCCTAAAAGAACTGCATCAAAATGACTATAAAGACAAAGGCATGTAGTTCTTACATTTACGACTTCCTCCTTGATACACTGGATATAATTTCTACGAGCGAAACCACTCTCACCCACTAAACATCTCCTTTCCCTATAGTACTCAATTTGTCTGGAGTTTGCTAGGGCAACACTCAGTATTGTTTTATTATGGTTAACAGGGCAGATATTATCAATGACTATCAAAAGAGTATTTGTGTACGGTATATGACGAGCCAGAAACGGTCTGAAAATGTTTAGGAAATTTAAAATATACATAATGGGGTTGTTCACTATTATCTGATTATTACAAATATCGATCGTAATAATAAAAATATTTCACTCGTATTTTTGTGGCTAAATTGGAAAGTTGAGATATTTTTAAACTACAAAGTTATACGGAATTACGTCAATGGACCTCTTCTATGGCAAATGGCATCGGCCAATCAAAAGAATTATTAGCCGTAGCCACACACAACCTCACAACATTTGAGATACATGAACTGAAATTTAAAAAATTATTTAAGATGCTTTATGAAAAAAATGCATTAATCGTGTGTTAAGGGGTTATTAAAGTGTCTCAAAATATGCCGAAATTAACGTTTTATACTGTCATCGTAGCCAGGATACTATGTGATCTTGTTATGTTCATTTGAATGTGCCACTTCATCTGAATTAAACTCGTATTTTAATTGCCGCTCCATAGAAATCAAAACTTTATATTAATAACATTTTTATGTTGAGTACAATTTTCATCATTTTCAAAAATTCAATTTATGGGAGGGCACTTTCGAAACTTAATCTAACGTTTGACATGTTTATGAACGGCGATCAAAAATATTTCCTAGAACTCCTTTGTCAGCAGCGTTCAGCCTTACAGATACTGCATTTTAAGAACTTCTTGGGAGTCGCACGTGTTATTTTTGTTCCAGAATTATTTCACCATATTTCGCAATGTGGTATAATCTTTTTGGGCAATGCAGGTGAGCGTTGCGTCGGCAGTCGGACTTAACATCTCCTTCGACTCCGTCGCTGACGATAAGCACCGCAATCGAGTACTGCAGGGGCGGTTTGGGTTTTCGATGGGTGTCCATAGCATGCATTTTGTAACGCTGTTTTCACCGTGGGGTGAACAGAACTATCGACAAGTGTCGGTTTTAAGGAAAAAAAAACTCGCTGGAATTTTAACCCTTGAAAGACAATTCATTGCGAATTTGCCGAGCGCCTTTGGCTGATTATTATCGAGCCCATTTCTTGTCGCTGTACATGTGCCGTTGCTGCTACGAACTAGGAAGGGCGTAGCAGCGGATATTTCGTTCCAAAATTCCCCGAAGAAAGTCGTCTACCTTTTTTTCTTATCTGAGAACACCCCAGATTGTACCTGCGGATTTTTCATGCATTTGAAAACACTCCAGAATTGTGCCTGCCTCTCTCTACTCCATTCACCGAAAGTCAAGGTAAGATAACTAGTTTTCGTGTTGTGAAGAAAACCTTTTACGCGTTTCACTTTCAAAATTCAAGTGATTGAACCTTTTGTTTTTGATGCGACAAAAAGCGACCTTCAGTCGTCAATTGTCATTTTCTTTTCCTGTTAATTGTAAAAAGTAATTATAGATTGTATTATTCTTGTAAACTCAGACGCCACTGGCTGCGTAGATTTCTTTTAAGAATTTAAATGCCAGGGGCGGCGAGCCTCTGGAGCGTTCAATTAACCGTTTGTAGTATTGAACTATAATATCACCATTTGCTGTCATTTTGAAATTTATTACATCTTTTATTTTTGTGTATTTTTATCTTTGTGTGCATGACCTTTGCAAGCTTTACATACAAGAGGAGGCACAATAAAGGTGAGTCCGATTCCCGTAAGCTGTTGGCTTCTCGACCTTCCACAAGAACCTGAAATCAGCTGTGATTTGGAGGGTGGTGCCCGTAAATTGTGACCTAGCCTGTACACAACTAGGAAGATTTCCTCCCTTAAGCGAATTCCGTGAACCTCCCCTACTCCTCTGAGCTAAGCTGCAGGTCTTTTTCCACCTATCTTGTTGCGGGTCGACGAAAAAGCTCTTTTGGCCCGTAACAAACTTATATCGTTTGTCTATTTTCTTGCGTGTGAATTTGAACGTTTGGTAGATGCATTACATTACTTTAATTCGCAAACAGCGCATCTTACGCCACCTTCCGTTTATCTCGAGAACGGCCACCGTTGTCGGGTGCTCTCATTGGCGGACTCCGGTTAAAAACAACCTGAACGTGATTCGAGAATATTTTTCCAAGAAATGGTCTCGAGAATGGTACAGGGTTGTTTCCCCTCGTTCGAATTTGGACGTTTGGTAAATTAATCACATTACTTTAATTCTTAATAGTGCATCTTACGCCACCTCTCGTTTAACCCGAGAGTTACCACCGTTCTCGCGTGTTGTCATTAACGGGCCCGGGTTAAGAAGAGCCTGGACGCGCTATTGCTCGATAAAGTTCTATTGGCAATTAGATTAAATTGTTGGTTCTAAAATGATGATGCACCACCACATTATGGAATACAAGTGAGAAACTTCTGAATAAAAATTTCCCTGAGAAGTGAATTGGTAGAGCTGGACCCGTACCATGGCCTTCTAGATCATCGGATCTGAATCTCTTAGATTTGTTTTACTGGGGCCATTTGAAAGAAAACGTTTACTGCAATGGTGCGAATGTTTACCTTGAAGTAGGAGGCAATCTATTTGAACACATTCTGAGACAACAGAATATATGGACAATATATTTTTTGCTAATATTGTTCGTTTTAATAATAATAGCAGGCTGACATTCCAGTTGGAATAGAGCCACTCCTCTTCCGGAGTTTCATTGATTCAATTAACATGGTGAATCACTCCATATTACTACACGTGAACGAATTCATAGCTTGGGGTGGGTTTTGGCATCCTTAACAATATCCCTCCATTTTTTCTTGTCCTTCAGCTTTTCTTTGTATCCTGTAATTCTCATATTGTTCAGGTCTTTTATGACTTGGTCCTTTCATTTTATCTTCGGTCGACCTTTTGGTCTTCCTTCCGTTGGTATCCATGCGGTAATACGCCTTACTTTATCTTCGCTCTATTTCCTGTATATATGTCCATACCATCTCAGTCTATGGGCTTTGATGGTTTTGACTATATCCTCTCCTTTCATCTTGTTTCTGATTTCAAAGTTTATTAAGTTTCTTTTGTCTCCATTTTCTAGTTTAACGGGGCCGTATATTCTTCTGACGATTTTTCTTTCAAAAATCCGTAGACGTTCTTCTTCCTTTTTTGTTAGAGCCATGACTTCTGCTCCATATATTACCACTGGTCTAATGGCAGTTCTATAGACTTTCATTTTTGTTTTACGGCTGATTTTCTTATTATTCACAAGACTTTTGTACATGTAATATGCCTTATGCCCTGCTTGTATTCGTTGTATTATTTCCATACTTCTATCATTTGTTTCGTTTATCATTACTGCAAGATATTTAAAGCTATTAACTATCTCAAAGTTGAATTCTCCTAATCTTATGCTTTTCGCATCTGTTCTTTTCTGTCTTGAGCATCTCAATAGTTTGGTTCTACTTTCATTAATTTTAAGTCCTCTTCTATTCGCTTCAGTAATTTATTAAATACTTTCACTAAGCTTTTATTTTCTCTTGCAATTATGACCAGATCATCCGCGTAGGCTATTAACTGTATGGATTTATTTGCGATGGTTCCTTGGCATTCAAGTTTTCTGATGTTTGCTTTCAGAGTTATATTGAAGAGTGCTGCTGAGAGTGAGTCACCTTGCTTTACTGCTCTATTAATTTGAAAGTATCCAATAATCCCATCATGTGTCATTACTGCTCCTTTAGGTCATTTTTATCAGTCTAACTAATTTTGTAGGTATTCCCATTTTTGTCATGTCTATATACAATCTTTCTCTAATATCGCTATCGAAGGCCTGTTTGAAGTCGATAAACAATATTTGTAGATCTAAATTGTGTTCATAGCCTTTCTCTATTATTTGATTCATTATATGTATCGGATCAATGGTCGATTTTCCTTTTACAAATCCAAACTGGTACTCTTCTATTACTGTCGGTAGATATTTTCCTAATCTTTTTTATGTTGTTATTGTTAAAATTTTATACGTGGCATTCAATAACGATATTCCCCTGTAATTGGAGCACTTCATACGGTCACCTTTTTTGAATATCGGTATGATCAATCCAAGCCTCCAATCCTTTGGCATTACTTTTGTCTCCCATATTCTAGTGATTATCCCGTGAATTTTATCTTTTAACATCTCTCCTCCGTTTTTGATCAGTTCACTACTTATTTCATCTATTCCAGCAGCTTTATTATCTTTTATCGTTTCTATGGCAGTCATGCAATCATTAATAGTCGGAGGATTCTGTTCCTCGTTGGTCGATCTAGGTTCTTCTGTGTCTTCGTTAATGTTTTCTTCATCTTTACTCAATAAACACTTAAAGTGATTTTCCCATTCCGTTTTGTCGATTTTTGCTGTTATGCTTTTTCTTTTCTGTCTTCTTAGGTGTGCAAATACCTTGTTATTATCTTTATTGTTTCTTTCTATGTTATCCATTATTTCACCAATCCACTGTTCTTTTTTTGCTTTTAGGAGTTTCGTGGCGTTTTTTCTTAATTCTTTGTATACATTATAATCATCTTCCTTGTTTGAGTTTAGCCATTGAATTCTTGCGTCTTTTTTTTCTGTTGGTTGCTTCCTCGCATTCTTCATCAAACCATCTATTCATTTTTACACTTCTCTCAGGAGGTATGACTTTTTCTTCTGTTTCTATCGTACATGTTTTTATTTGGTTCCATTCCTCGTCAATGCTTGGTACTTCGACCTTTTGCTGTAGTAATTTTAATATTCCAATCTGAAATCTCTCCTTCTTCTTATGTTCTTTGAGCGCTTTGACATTCCATTTCCGACGTCTATTGTTTATTGTTTTCGTTCTTCTCAACACTACGTTTAATTTAGCTATCACTAGTATATGGTCAGTGTCTATATTTGCCCCTCTAAACGATCTAACATCTTTTACTAGTTTCATTCTCTTTTTTTGTATCAACATATGATCTATTTGATTTCCCGTATTCCTCCTTGGCATCAACCACGTGACTTTATGTTCAGGCTTATGTATGAATTCGGTACTAATTATATACATATTATGTTCTGCTGCAAAATTGCAGAGTCGAATCCCATTATTATTTGTAACTTCATGCAATGTTTGTTTACCGGCCACTTCTCTAAAGTAGTCTTCCTTTCCAATCTGTGCGTTCAGATCGCCTATAATAACAAGCGTATCCTTGTTGGGTATGCTTCCACAGAGCTTTTCTACTTTCTCATAAAAATCTTGCTTTTCCTCGTCTTCAGCTGTTTCCGTAAGGGCATACACATTTATTATGGAAACACTCATGTTCTCAGTTCTAAGCTGTAAATAGGATAGTCTTCCTCCTTGTGCTTTAAATTGTATTACATCTTTTCTCGTGTCTGTGGCTATCATGAAACCAGTCCCATTCCTTCCTTGCACTTTCTCTCCCGAGTAGTATAAAGTATATTCTTCTTTATTAATTTCACCTTCCTGTTTCCACCTTAATTCTTGCAACGCAAGAATCTTGATCTTATAGTCTTTCATTACTTTCGCTACTTCTTCCATCTTTCCTACTGCTAACATCGTTTTCATATTCCATGTGCCTACTCTTATGTCCTTTTTCCTTTTTCTCCTTCTATTTCTTATTCTATCTTTACGTTTTTGCCATAATCATTTTCCATGTCCATCGCGGTTGCGTCTTCATTATTCCTTTCCTTTAAATTTTGTGCTAGTTTTTTGATTCTATCAATTCACTTTTAAAATTATCCCATTCCCATAATCGTTTGTCGATCCACATTTTATTAAAACCGATTCTAACTTTATTGCCATTTTTTCTTTCTTCCACCGCTTTGATTTTTATAATGGCTTGAATCCTACGTTCGTTTCTTGTTAAGTCATCATCTACATAAATTTTAGTTCCTTTAAGTTTACTTTTATTCTTCATTACTTGATTCTTGTATTCTTCGTTTTGAAGTTTTGCGATGATGAATGATGTGTTATTTCTTGTTTTAATTATTGTTACCTTATCAATTTTGGTGTCGATGTCTAGTTTTTCTTTTATTATTCGTTTTAAAAAGTTTAATTTAAATAATACATTTTTGATTTTTATCGCTAACGCGTTAACGAAGGACAATCGGGAAAATATTCGACCCTTAATTTTCAACTTGTTTCAGCCGCCTGAATCGAATCCCAAAAGCACGGTCGTAAATATTGAGATTCCCTGTATACTACATTACGTTTTAACATCATAAACAATAATTTTAAATCGAAGTTGTTTAATTTCATAGGAAAATATATCTATTCTATCGATGCAACGTGCGCATCTCTCTTAGTAATAATATGAAAGAAAAAAAGCTGCTGTAAATCCCTAGCATACCTATTAATTCGTACAGCAAACTAAAATAAAAATTGTTAGTTCCACATAAAGTACCTACCGAATACACTTTTCATCTGTGGCTTGTGTGTGTATGTTAAAATTGTCGTAGTGTCTGTGAGGTGCAAGTGTATACAGCCATATTTCGTTATCACACGAGTATGTTGTAAATTTTTCCAAGGAGACACTTTCGTAATCAATTGTGTAGGGATCATTCGACTCGTATTCTGTCCCCTTTACTAAATTCCAAAGGAAAAAGGCCAAAGTGTTTTGAGCCCATTTTAAAATGTGTTTAAAATGTACGAAAAACTATAAGTGTTATTAGTGTTAAAATGTGAACATAATCTTAACAGAAGTCTATGCTCTTACCGTAAGACATCTTGAGGCAGGGTTTCCGGTGTCTGTACTGCGGAAACAAGTGGCCTGATAGTCATACATGCGGTTTGGTTTGTAAACACCCTCTTCCACTAGTATGGATAATATATCTGGGCGAATTTCTCCGAAAAACCGACCTGTATCGGCACGCTCGTCGCTTACTATTACATATCCGTTGTCGTCAAGAACGAGACAGTAAAGTTCTTCAGAAGTGCAGGTTCTTTTACATTGTATGTTTCCACACTACAACAAATTACAAAATATCAAATTGGATTGGATGAATTGGTACTAATAAAGGTTGTATTGATGCAAATATAGTCTAAACTTGTGTTGCTGTTATGTTAAGTTTTGCACACTAATTTAAAACGAAGGAAAAACAATATCTCCAATAGCAGAGAATCTCAAATTCTTTGTTCCATCAATTTATTTCAAATTTTTTATGCGATATACCAAATAAAGAACCATAATGACGGAATACACTGCTACGAGGGTCTTTCCAAATGCTTTCATTTTTCTATGGTTTATATCATTTTGAAATGATTGTATTTGTTAAAGGAGGCAAAGTACTTAGATTAACAATGCTTCAATAGCATTGTGCCAGCATGAAACTCCAATTCATCAAGCTCTGCATAATATTCTTCAACTGCTGATTTAACTTCACCATTTGATGAAAATCTCTCTGCACGAAGGTATTTTTTAGCCTTGAGATTATGTGGAAAGTAGACGGAGCTAAAGCAGATGAATAAGAGAATAGCGCAACAAATCATAATTTAACTTATTAAATGAAAATGACTTTTGATTTCGCTACGTTAAGTCCTTTTACAGATTTGTTTGTCTGGCCAGTGCAGAAGGTTAGCACAGTACATACCAGATATTAATAAGCCCGCTGGAACATAATGTATGTATCTAGTAGCCGTAGTAGTGGATTTGGGAGGTCTCACATGCCCAGCAAGTAAATATTTATTGGCTCTTTTTACTAATCCTCCATATCCTTCCTCTTCCCTATCTTCTTCGTCTCCCCTACCGAATCTTCCTAACCTACTGATGAATACTAGGATGTCTGTCCAAACCAGGGAGTATAACTCTGTATCGTGAGGCGTCCCTGCACCGAAGACTTATGTCTCAATAGCTTAGATGCTTCAAATTCGCATAAAAAATGGAGGACAGCTTCTTCATGCCATCCACATACCTGACATCTCCAATCCTCCTCGACCCCTAAGTGTCTTCTAAGTCTGCAGTGCCTTGTAATGATTCCTATCAATAGATTTAGAGCCCGTCGGCTTCTTCCCGGTGGCCAGATCGACTTAGATTTTTCCGGCCGGCTATGAAGAGTTTTGCCTGTCTGCACCATTGATCCTGTAGTTTCCCATTCAATTCGGGATGACGTGACCTACTGTCCTGAAATACTTCCAAAGTGTAGCAGGTATCTCAGGCGACCAGCTTGACAGGCTTGCCCGCCTTCTCGTTGCCAGAGCCCCTGCAATGCCTCAGTACCCAGACCAGATTTGCTTCCTACAGCATTGCATTTCTAAATCGTCTTCACATTTCTGGACAAGGGCAGATCGTCTCCTCAGTGAGCAGTGAGCTTTGGGGGCTGCTTGGCTTTCGAAACAGATGTAGACCATCCGTTCCGCTTCCAGACTGTCTTCTTCCTTTGTTGCCACCGTCAGGATAGCGTAAACTTCCGCATGAAATCCCGTGGTGTACTTTCCGAGCGCAAAGCTTCCTTGTACACGCTGAATCCTCAGGTAAACGCCGGCTCCCGCAGATTCTCTGTTAGCTATAAGTCAGCCGTCTTTATAGGAAATCAGGGAACCATGTGGGAAATTTACCTCCTTTCGCTCTTGCTGTTCTTTACTTGGGATTGCGAGACTGGATTTCCTTTCCAACATCAGTCGATCTTTCACTTCTATCACCGTGATAGTAGAAAAAGGGGAGTTCCCTTTCCCACCGTCTTGGCGATATCTGCGTGATCTGCAACTATTCTTCTGCTTTCCCAGCTCCCAGTGTCCCGTTTTCTAAGGTGGGCTTCCATGGCTTCCTTCCTTATCCAGGTGCGGCCGTTGGGGTTGTCCCCATCGCCGCGGTAATTTTACCACAGGCCAGTCTTTAAATTTTTGACAGCCTGAGAGAAATGGTACCACCATTTGTATACATGATCAGCAGACCATCAAGTCGTATTGCACCCACATTTAATTACTGCCGTGTCTCGCCTTGTAAAGAATTCCGTAGCTTATGATACAGCTCCTGCCTTCCATCCGGCGCAATTGCTAAAAAGTCGGTGTAGATCTATTTACCGTCTAAGATCTCCCCTAAGTACTGAACCTCCTGTCGTAGAACTAAAGGTTTTTCGTACATCAGGGGTGCCCTAAAGTCTTCTATTTTCGTCTTCTGATGAAGAGTATCATCTCATTCTTAGTTGGGTGGACTGAGAGACCATTCTTGATTCACCACTTTTCAATAATTGTACCGGCTGTCTGCATCCTTCCGTAGACGATACCAGAAGCGACTGGTTATAAGAACTCGCCCGACGACAGCGTACGCCTGCGCGTAGAAGCTTTCTGTAGTTAGCCTTTCCATGACGCTAGCCATTACCAGGCACCATAAGTGGGGTGACAGACAGCTGCCTCACCACCATGTCCAGCCCATGAGCCGCGTTTACCCTTCTGTCTTCCAGCGCTGACTTTATCTATCCAACCAGCACCTCTGGGGGTTTCTCTGACCTGATGCGAGTCGGAGATTATAGCTGTTATAGCCTTGTCGAACGCTCCTTCGACGTCAAATAATACTGTAAGAGCTACTTCTTTGTAGTGGAGAGGCCACTCTACTTTATACACAACGGCATGGAGCACAGCAGTTCTCTTCTGGATATACAGTTCTTTCCCTTATTAATGTGGAAAATTTTGAAATGAAGAAGAAAACGCGTTTTCAAATATTTGCATCAGAAAATTCAAATGAAACAAATATTATGGAGTTCGATTAATTTTCTTACTAATACGTCAACTTACATTGCTCGTTATTTTTGTAAACAGCGAATGGAGAGCGCTGTGGTAAAACTGAAAGCCAACAACAGCCGCAGGTGCTTTGCGTGACCCATCTTCTTTAAATATAGCGTGGCTAGCAGTTACTACAGTAAGGTTTTCATCCCCTGAAATGAAAAGGTTTAGACACATGTAGCAAACTTGGTGAGTCAAATAATAAAAATGTACCTATGTCAAATGGAACGGAATAGACGAAACTTCTTGGTTCGATAAAATGCTGTTCTACAGCCCTTCTATACCAGACTTCATCAATAGCTTTGTTGTGAAGCTGATGAAAATGACTACAAATAATAGAGCTTATACAAAATCTCTAACAGTTTAAAAAAGAAAGCTTTTCTTAACATATTATGTTTCAAATTAACGAAGCATTATTTACACGAAAACTTACGGTTCATCTCGATTTTCTCTATCTCCAATGTTTTGGGGAAAGTCTTGCCAACGGGTGAGTCCACTGTAGGTTGACAGAAATGCAACCGTGATCCCAAACATTTTAATAAATTCATGCCTGTAAAAATACGCAATATGAAAGAAGCGATTACAGCTTTGTTTTTAGCTAATAGCATTATAGAAATGTCTTTTATAAGTACAGGAACATCTCATAAACGTTAATGGTTGCAATTTCTTCTCCTTGGAAACGCTGATGGATTTGACATTCCCAATTTGTCGAACTGTTTAAATCAAAAACGAACGAATCCTAAGCAGCATATAAAATGTAATAACTATCAAACTTGCTATTATTTTCAAATCGGTAGCTGTAAAGGAAATTGTTGTATTAGAAAATTAATAGCTTGAGAAAATCAAAAAAAAAAAATTCTTCCAACGTAGGCAACACAAACAACACCTAGATAACATTGGTGGTTGTATTGGTGCCCTTTAACAAAGCGAATTGATTTTGAAAATCTGCAGACTAGATCAAAAATCGAACCTACATTCTCAGTACTGTAGCCACGGTCACTTCTTAATTAAATTTATATAATAGAGCGACTGTGATATGCTATATCGACATAAAAATCCTAGCAACAAAATTAATATAGTTGCTGTTTGTGAATTTGTGACGTCATAGTCTTTTGACACGTGACGTTAAGTTGTTGACTCTTTTTTGTCGTATTATTAATATGTTTAAACAAGAACAAATTGCAAGGTTAGTTTTTGCAAATCATTATTAGGAAAAATTCTGTAGTACTGTTGATTAAAGTTGGTATCTGTTGGAAGTGTCGGTTTGAGACGCTAATGCTTCTTATGGGATAATTAAATACTAACGACGAAAAATAACCAAATACAAGATTAACAAACAAAAAAAATTCCCACTAAACTTAAAGGGTACGAGATATTTATAGGTTATATTATAATCATAAATATAAATAACACAGCGATAGAAAGCAAATGTCATAATTTTTAATAATAGTTTTGAGATTTGAAAGGTCTTTGTTATAAACAAATAATAAAATTAAATTAGTTATCATCCCCCACGGGATATAAACATTTTAAAGGCATTTGCAGTATAATTTAAGGTAACAGAATAATCAGTAGCATTTTTTGAGACCATAAAAAGAGTTTTCCTTCGTGTTAACCTTAATACGAAAATGTTCTGGAGGGTGCCTTTATTCTGTGGGTTAATTATCAACTATTTCAAACCCCCTTTTAAGTTTAACTGGTAGTTAATGCATCTTCCAGTCCAGTCAACGAAGGGAAAAAAAGGCCTAAAAATAATTCCAACAGTTTTGAAACTTGGCACGCTTACCTACACCTAGTGATGAATTATACAAAAGTTAATGAATCGGAGGTGAGCTCTAGCGGCAATGACGTAAAACATGGCACTTTTTTCGGTTTTTCGCTTTTATCTGGGAAACTATTGGCCGTAACAAAAATATAGTAATATACAACAATAAAGCTTATAATATTTACTACAAAAGTGATTCTACGAATTGTTTTCGTATCTGTAATAGGTGTAGAGTTATTTGGCGTTGAAGATAGGTTTTCTGTTTTGACGGCCAAATTAGCGCTGGTTTTCATGCAATGTTATAACTGCAAACATCTTTAAGCGTTCGCTTGAGCCATAGTCTATAGATCTGACCGTGCCCGTCCCTCTATCCACCTCCACCACACAACTGCCCCCACCCCACTCCTATTTCAGAAGTAGTTTTGATGGCATGTGGGCCAGAATACTGACAGCCGCAATCCCGACAGCTGAAATCCCGAGAGCTAAAATCCCGACAGGCCACAATCCCGACAAACCAAAATCCCGAAAGCCAATATCTCGACAAGCCAAAATCCCGATAGCCGAAATTGCTGTAGGTAGTTATTTAATAACTCCGGTAAAAAAGATACTACGTACGAATATGAGTAATGAGTATAAGTAGCATAGGCCACCCAGCCATCGTTTTCATGACTAGGTAGATAA
>JABXWE010000192.1:0-102528 GCA_014611495.1 Limonius californicus | reverse complement strand
GAATGAATATTCAACATGCTCTTAAAGACATAACACTTGCAATGTGGAGAAGGGTAAACAATTCTTTTACGCATCGATTAAATTTGTGTGTTCAAGTAAATTGCAGACATATAGAGTACTTACTATTATTTTAAATGTAGTTCTTAATGGGACTTTGCTCATAATATACATACATTAATAAATAGTGCTAAGAAGTTATACCCTGTCTTACCTCACTGTTTATTTCAAACGTTTGTCAGCAGTGTTTAGAAAGCCTGATGATTCGTTTCGTTTTTGTTTAATTTCATTTTTGTTCTAATAACCGCGGTAAAAACATACAAATATTTGTAGTTTAAAGTGTCATAACTCAACTTTCATAAACTCCTATATTCAATCATATGTTTAAAAGAAAAATAAAATTACATCTTACTCGTATTACCAACTTTTCTGTTCTTACCTATTAGCTATCTAATAATTGTTAAATATTTTCAAAACTAAAAACGCAAGTCATATAAAACTGCAATATGTTTAGAGATCATTGAACGACAAACTCGAAAATGTAAAAATATACAGGGTATTCTATTTAAAACCATAAGATATTATTAGTTGAACTTTATTGAATCAGGTTGTAAATTAGCAACATCCTGTATAAGATACCTAAATTCTAAACAGTAAATGAAAATGCGTTAGTGGAAACTGCAAAATAATTTTGAAAAATTGTAAGCCGTTCTTTAGATACTAACTGTTAAAGACAGACCTTCATTTTTTGAAAATTTAAGAAAAAGTTAATTATTAGTGAAATCATTAGCAATAGATACCTAAAATCCTATATCGCTGTATAGATAAAAAATAGTAAACGGAAAAATGTAATAATATACAGGAAGTTCTATTTAAATAAAGAAGTTGTCTATTGTCCCACTAAAACAAAACACCCTGTATAGTCAGCAATAATTATATAAGTTATGCACAGTAATCAAACAAACAACTTTTGTATTTAAAGTTTTCTCCAAGCTGCTATAACAAAGACATTAGGAAGTAAAATCGCACTATTATGCCACCCTGTATATTATCAGCAAGTTGAAAAATGTAGAACTGCATTTCCGCGGGAACTAATCCGAATCCAAATATAAAAACAATATTGTAAAGCAAATTCATGGAGTTTCCAAATGGTATGTCTTTTCATAACCCTTGCCATTTCCAATATTTAGGCTGGAAGTCACTCCAATTTTGGGGTGCAAGATAGGAAATGGCCATAATACAAGCTACTTGGCGTTTTAGTTTGACGTGTATGGGCGTTTTTTGAAAAATTGTGGTTTAGTGTCACAATTAACGCCTGTTTCACATTCGGTGTGCCACCCTGTATGCACATGTGACGCTACACTTACACCTGAGCTTTTTATTGCAGCACATATTCAGATATTAAACACAAAATGGTAACCTCGAAGCTTGAGCAGTATAGGCAATAAACGCATAGCAATCAGATATTAGCATTCACCAAACACCATTAGTAAGTTATTTCGCCAAAACACCTGACGTCAAGCTGCACTATCTGTAAAATGGCACTTGAAAGCATTTACCATCCTACTGTACTTCGTTTACTTTCAGAGTTACAAGGATGGCTCTCGTTTATTATTTCTATTAAATCTTCCTATCATATTTTTCTAACTTTTCTATCCTATTTCCACTATCCTTATGAAACTTCTCATCTAATTTTTGTTCCATTTCTTTCTTAAGTCTGGCTTCTAACAGTTTGTTATGTAAATCAATTCTATTTATGTTTTCCCTCATCTCCTTATTGTTGTCGTCCAATTTCTGTTCAATCCAGCACTCATCGCACCCATTCCTTCCTTTATCTCATCCCTCATTGTTTTCATCTCGTTGTTATTCGCACCCATTTCTTCTTTTATTTCATCCCTCATTGCTTTCATTCGTGCTACATTGTAATAGTACATCCTCTCAAGCCACTTCATCATGTTCTCCATGGAAATCACCATCTTTTCGGTTTCTTTCTTACTGGTAACTTCTTCTTCTACTTCCCCCTCTTCTTCAAATAACACCTGCTCCTCCTCCACACCTATTCCACTTATCTTTCTCTCGCTTTCGTCTGCTTCATCCCTCTCCTTCTGTTTCTCTTCCAACATTCCCTTCTCCTTCTCCATTCTCCTTTTACCTTCCCTAGTCTTCACAGTTTCTTCCAACCTTTCCATTTTCTCTTGCGAATAAAACAAATTCCAACCCCTTTCACTAACAAATACGTTGCCTATACAATTTAGTTCAGTTAATTATGAAACTCCGTTTCATTCAATTGATTAAATCTTTTACAAATTCACACATTGACTGTTCCTATCCAGCCCCACGTTCGTGCGCCAATAAGTTGTTGAGTTTATCCCTTCAATAATTATAATTATCGGCCCACGTTGGTAGTGACAAAAAGTTGCTATGTAATAAAAGTCATGGTATAAAACAAATAACTTACGCCAACTAGCTCAAACATAAAACTGTTATCTCACGGAATTGAAACGATGTCTCTAGTCTCTACTCGTTGCTTCGTCTCGTTCAAAAGTTGAAAACGTTAAAAAAACTCGTGCAAATTCTTTCAACCCTCACTTTGCTATAATGTCACCGTAACTAGTTTATCTTTTATCAGCACCAACCTTTACACTGTAGTTAGGCAAGCTAAAATGCCCCTGGACAGCTGCTCATCTGGTACACAGACTGCATTCACCTCCATCTGGTTGGTACAGGTCTCCATGGACTGCCGGCTCCTCCCGTCACATAGTTCTTTACCATTTTTTAATTGCGACGATTCAAACCACACTTCGTTTGATGATGCTGTATTCTCTATGGGAAGATGTTATATTGGGCCGAAAAATACGTCTTACCCCGACGGTGAATGAATAATTCAATTATTTAATCGAATTTAAAAGCTTACTTTTACTTGACAACCAATGAAATTACAAAGATTATGACAGATGGGAGAACTGTCAAGCTGTCAAATCCCATTTTCAAAAATATTATTATTTACACTACAAATCTTTTAACTTTAACTTTTAGATGACACTTTTACCCAATTAGCATTTAAGTCCCCCCATTATAATATCACAGCAATATATAAGTACTTATAGCAACAAAGATGCAGGATACAATTATTGTATAGTAATAATATATGTAAGGAGAAATCACAAAAATGGTCTACTTGATTAAGCAAAAGGTAGCATGAAATTATGCAGGGTATGCATGTGTATTTTTTACATTTAAATTAAATAAATAAATTATCACGCGGTGGATGTGTACAAACTCTGGCCTAATGTGAGCATCCGAAGGTACCCTATTTCTGTCGCGGGAAAATGTTTCACTTCAGAGCACTGCGAATATTAAATAAAACGCAAGGGAAATCTACAAAGAAACTGGAAAGGCTGGCTACATCCAGATATTAAGTTATATTTATAAGATTTTTGACCAAACAATCCTTTATATAAACACTTTTGCGTATTTACTTTTCTTTGGCGCACCACATATACATGTTCTTATTTAGCGGCTTCCACTTGAGTATATTCAATTTAGGTCGACTATTGCAAGGTGGTGATATACAATCATGGCCAATTTATATTTTACGTATAACTCCTTAGACGTCTGACGGATTATATTCCAATAATATGAGAGGTCTACTAGGATGCCGCCACAATCGGTTACACTTTCGTAGCAATCACCGCCCTACGCAATACTAACTAGGCGATGCTAAGGGCAACAATGAATTCTTGCATGTGTCTGTTCTTGATACAGGTGTTCGGAGAAGCCCAGTTCCCACATCCGCTCCACTTCATTTCGTATAAACCCGAAGTTGGCAATTATCTGGCATTTTAAATCAATGTTCTACCTAGTGCTTAGTTTTATTTGTACTGAAACCGCCGAAGCTTTCAAGTATTTTAAAAATAGAAAATCTTCCTTGATATACGTGATATAAGTGAAAATGTTTCGATATAATAGTACCTGTACACGTAATTTGGGGGTTATTTGGAAATTAAGGGCCGATCGGCCGTAAAACAAAAGGTTTAAGTTGATTAACAATTTTAAATATTTAAATTTCAGACACTCCTAAATTATTTCTCCACATAGTCACCTTCTGAATTTAAGCACTTATCGTGACGTGGAACAAAATGTTTACACACTTTCTGTATACCAATTTTGTACCGTTGTTTTAAGGTCGTCATCGTCTAGAAAACGACGGTGGGTTTATATCTTACGATGTAGGAAGAAGTGAAAGTTACTCGGCGTTAAGTCGGAACTGTATGGGGGATGGTTAAAAATTTTACAATTGAATTGCTCATTAGTTGTACAGTGTGAGTCGTCGGGTGTTATTGTACATAAGCACGTCTCCAGAGGTCAGCAATCCTCGTGTTTTGTTCTGAACCGCCCTTCTTAATTTTATTAAACTCTCACCATACTCACAGCCTTCCACTGCTTTGATTGTTCCTGGGTTTCTGTATTTGTGTATGAAATCCTAGCCTCGTCGCCAGTCACAATATGATTCAGGTACTCATCGCCATCAATTTCTTACCGATGAAGGAAGGTTACCGCAGAAGTCACTCGATGATTTTTGTGAACACCCGTTAAAATTTTTGGCACCCACTTCGCATTATGTGTTCGCACAATTTCATGCAAATGGAATTTGTGGAGAATTTGCACCCATTTGCAAAATCAGGAATAGCCAAATTTTCTTGTTCACTTCGTTCCTCATCGTGCACGTTTGTTCGACCATCTTCAAAATTCGTACACCTGGGTCAGACATTTCTTTGACTCCTGATGCCTAGACTATAAATTTCGCATATTTGATTCTATATTTCAGAAGGGTTTTCGTTTTTTATATACAGAAAACGAATCACAGCGCACATTTCACACTTAGCGGGATTTTCAATCATAGTAGGTATTTAATTTAGTGATTTATTATACCACTGCATAACAATGAGATAAACACAGTCAATTGACATGTGGCTACCTCATCAACCACTTAAACACCCGCACAATGCACCAAAAATTGATTACGCTCTCATTTGACAGAAATATTTAAACGGCTCTTAATTTTCGAATAAATAAGAGGCTTCATATTTTATGATAAATAAATACTTTCTTGATGTACCTTATATGTTCTACCTATTCCATGCATCGTCAGGTGGCTGTAAAAAAGAAATAATTCATTGACGACATTTTTAATATGACCCCTGTACGTCAAAATTGAACGTTCTACAAAATAAATGCAACTGCTCATTCTTTTTGATACACAAAGTGTAAGTGAATGGCTTAGTAAAACTTTAGAGGCGCATTCTACTCTTCAATCAATATAACTAAGCCTATAGATCCCCTTGATCCAATCGATATCTTTCAAATTATACATACTCTGCACATTTTAATTTAATTGTAGAAGAAACATCTCTAGAAGTATATATTTACTTTAAAACAGGTTCGTGCTTCTGTTACACAATTTATATTAAATATTCGCCAGCAAATAGTATTCAAATAAATGTGTTCAATCGAATTGGATTATATTGTATTTCTATGGGTGAACGAGTTTAAGGGCAAAACTTTTTAAAACTATAGGCTCCAGTTTTCCGCGTCTCACAACTCATATTGCTCTGAACAACAAACAGGATCTATTAACGTTTATGATATAGGTTAATATAAAACATACTTTGTTTCAAAAGAACAAAACATCGCATTCTAAAAACAGTCAAAACAAATTTACAGACTTATTACTACTTAAATGGCAAAATTGACGAAGAGGACTATTGGGATACTAATAAAATAAAAAAGCAGTCTACACATCGGTAACATTTTGGCTGGAATTTTTTGAAATCAAAATAACCAGCTGACGTTTCGAGGATATCATAAAACACGCCCCTCACAATCAGAACTTTATGAGAATCGTTAAAGCAGTTATAGCACGAGCAATTTCGTTGCTAATTCGTTGAAATTTTTCTGATTCCGCTCTTGGTTAAAGTTTTAATTTTCTGGTACAGCTTTTTTGTTCGTTTCTAATCATAAAATACGACCATACTGCATAATTTGAAGCGCCATATCTCGCCTGTTGTGCATTGATATACTTTTATTGCTTTATTCTACACCAAAGCAAATACTTTAACATTCTAGAAATCATTGCAATGTCCACGTTCAGAATAAATATACACTAGGGTCCGGTTAATAGATATTTTACTGTAATTGCAATATAGAATGGAGAAGTTATAATAACTTGGGATCAATCAAGCAATCGCGTGAGAATGTCAATTTATGTTTAAAAAGAGATAAACATTATATGGATTGTATTAGTTGGTTATTTAATTGCTTACGTTACGCACAAAAAATGTTCTGTGGATTCGTCGAACCATAGAGACCCATCCTATAATAAATAATTACAGAATATCCTTCCGATCTTCATATCTCATCATACCATCATCATACCATATGACCGCTCTTGGTTATAGTTTTCAAGCATCTGCAAAAGAACCATGTCTTCTGATATTAACAAAGAATTGGTTTATAATAAAATATTAGATTCTATTGTTTGGTTAGTTTTTTAGTTTCGTTATGCTCAAAAATTGTTCTCGGGATTCGACGAGTTACCATACAGGCTCAGCCTGTAATACATAATTACATGATATCATTCAGATTACCTTATCATACCACATGACCGCTCTTGATTGTAGTTTCCTAGCATCTGCAAGGGAACCATATCTTCTGATACTCACCAAAACATTTGTCTATAATTAAATATTAGATTCTATTGTTTGGATATTTTTTTAATTTCGTTATGCTCAAAAATTGTTTTGGGGATTCGATGAGTTACCATACAGACTCAGCCTATAACACATAATTACATGATATCATTCATATTACCATATCATACCACATAAACGCTCTTGATTGTAGTTTCCAAGCATCTGCAAAAGAAACATGTCTTCTGATACTCACCAAAACATTGGTCTATAATTAAATATTAGATTCTATTGTTTGGATATTTTTTTAGTTTCGTTATGCTCAAAAATTGTTTTGGGGATTCGATGAGTTACCATACAGACTCAGCCTATAAAACATAATTACATGATATCATTCAGATTACCTTATCATACCACATAACCGCTCTTGATTGTAGTTTCCAAGCATCTGCAAAAGAAACATGTCTTCTGACACTAACAAAAACATTTGTTTATAATAAAATATTACATTCTATTGTTTGGTTATTTTGTTAGTTTTGTTATGCTCAAATATTGTTCTGGGGATTCGACGAGTTACCATGCAGATCCAGCCCATAACACCTAATTACATGATATCATTGCGATTACCTTATCATACCATATGACCGCTCTTGGTTGTAGTTTCCAAGCATGTGCAAAAGAACCATGTCTTCTGATGCTAACAAGGTATTGGTTTAAAATAAAATATTAGATTCCATTTTTTGATTATATTTTAGTTTGGTTATGCTCAATTATTGTTCTGGGGATTCGACGAGTTACCATACAAGCCCAGCCTGTAACACATAATTACATTATATCATTCAGATTACCTTATTGTACCTCATGACCGCTCTTGGTTGTAGTTTCCAAGCATCTGCAAAAGAACCATGTCTTCAGATACTACCAAGGTATTGGTTTATAATAAGATATTAGATTCTATTGTTTAGTTATTTATTCAATTTCGTTATGCCCAAAAATTGCAGAAGAACGATGTCTTAATACTAACAAAGAATTTGGTTATAATAAAATATTAGATTCTATTATTTGGATATTTCTATTGGTTAAGTTATGCCCAAGAATTATTCTGTGTATTCGTCTACCATGAGGACCCATCCTATAACTAACAATTATAATATCTCATTCGGATATTCATATCTTATCGTGCCAAACGACCGGTCTTGGTTATAGTTTCCAAGCATTTGCAAAAGAACTATGTCTTCTGATACTAACAGAAACATTTGTATATAATATAATATACGATTCTATTGTTTGGTTATTTCTTTAATTTCGTTATGTCCAAAAATTGTCCTGTGGATCCGACGAATTGCCATATAACTCATAATTACGGTATTATCATTCAGATTATCTTATTATACCAGACAAACGGCCTTGGTTGTGGCCTTCTGGTACTAACAGAAAGATTGGTTAATATTATTTAAAATAAAAGTACATACGTGACCCTAATTCAAGAGAAATTTTACCACTGCCATCACATAGTTAATTAAATAAATACCTTACCATTTTGCAAATGTAACTCATGGAAGGAAGAAGAACGAGGAATTATATTTAACGCATCTTAAGAAATTCCACTGATTATGACATTACACTAGAAACATTTGTGGAGACCTACTTAGACCAACACGATTTGTCTTTACTAAAGGTGTTCTTGTTGGAAACAAATATCTACACGTTAATGCTTTATTCTGGCGAACAGGGACAGCCTAATGTGCTGGTTCGTCTTGTTAAACCGTACCGTATGTGAAAATTACTATAAAAAATTGCTTGAAGCAAAGTTACCCAAAAAACCCATAGCAATTCTTGAAATATACAATTCTTCGAAATATGTAGTAATTAGTTACTCCACAACAACACCACCTTGAAAAGATCAGATATTCTGGGGGAGTTGAACTTCGCACTTGTGAAAGAGATAATAATAAGTATAAAAGAATGTTTATACCAAATTGTGTATTTGCAGTATTACTCGTAACAGCAGTTATTAAGTTATTTGTAAACTAATTTCTATTAAGTACCTCTACTTCTAGTTTTATTTATATGGTGATTCGTTTCGCCTTTTTTTCTCACTGCCAAGCACAGGCCTCTTCTCTGCCACATGCTTCTCCACAACTAAAGTTTACCCTTGAATCCTACCGACAAAATTTCTAGAGAAGGTTTTTAAAATTAAGGTTGTCAACCGGGTTAGGGAATTACGTGTGGTGTGTTGCAGCACTAGATTTTTATATGCTACATTGTCAATCCTGCGGATCGAACCCAAGTCATAATCAAGAAAGCTAACGTTCTATATACTGAATAATTCTTGTGGAATCAATTTGTGATTCGAATATTTTATATTACAACAATTAGTGTCCGAACAATTGTTTCTGAATAATTGCTTAGGCGCAATCGTTCGTCGTGCTCACCAGAATGGATGGACCGTTTAATGGCATAACAGCACCAACCGTGGTTCGTAGGGCTCATCAAAGTCGTTGGCCTCGGCTAAATTTACGACAGTAGCCGTTAGCTGACACCGGCCTCTTCCACGACCACAAAAATTACTATTATTATAACATCAAAGGAATTGGAACCTATGATTCAATTACTAAGATCGGTCCTTAAATATTAACGTCTTCTAATATGCGTACTGATTACACGCATCCAATGAGATTTTTCAATTAAAGAAATTGTTGATGTTGTTATTACTCCATCTCACGTGGCCCCAAAAGCATGCAAACTAAAATAAGAAAAGCATGCGTCTAAGGATTTTCTGTGGAACATGCAATACCAGAAGTATGATATTTATTCCGCTATAGGAACATATATAAATACGTATATTTTTCGCGACCTTGTGTACACGTGCTGCATCTACTTATTTTCACGTTTCTATAGACTAATACCTTAGAAGTACGAAGTACATAAATAAATAAAATAAAACACATTTTATTATCATCAGAATTTTTCTATTGAGGAAAATGCATCCAGCTTTGAAAATATCCCCAATCAATTTCCATGCAACTTCAAAATATAAGAAATGACCTTCGTAGATTTCCTACACGCGTCGAGCATTCCAATAATATAGGGGTTGATCGTTAACAATGCCAGCTACTGCTGCCGCAACAGCTTGGAAAATAATTGGTTTTTGTAGAGACTGATTGGTAGGATATTTTATGAAGTATATCTATGTGATTTTGCTTTCTATTCGTTGGAAAAGCAAGCTGATTGAATTTTTATAGAAAACACATAGAGAGAAATACGGTCATCTTCATATTTTCTATTACAAATTGTATTCTACAATATATCTGCAGTTTCCGCATATTCGGCTAGCAAGCTACGACCACTACATTCAGACCACCCATATCGTTCAAATCGCCTTCATTTATGTAGAGTAAACAAATTGCAGTAACGCTCAACTTTGAACAAATCATAATACTTGAGGAAATTACAGATTATTAGCATTCACAAATGAACTGTTAGATTACATGGCCTATAACAAACTATACCGAAATCTGAATGACATACAAATAACTATCGTTTCCTAAAGTTTTGAGTTTGGCAAAGTGTTTCCTTTCAATTTTACGATTATTGATTTACCAGTCTTGCAAATTGGGAAATATTATGTAGTTTTGTATTAGGCATTTCACCAACTGCCAAATATTGAGTTTTAAAGTATCATATGTATAGGAAAATGGATCTCGTGGCCCTGTTTCCTTAGGCTATCCACGTAATACGTATGAAAAGTTGCTTAGCTAAATATTGGTACGGAGAAACTTTAATTTCTGTAGCGCTATGTGCCATCGCTCCAAGTCGCTGAAACATTGCATTCATTACTAGGAAATTTCTAGCATAGGGTCTTCTTAAAAACGCTTTATTTTTATTTTTAAATATTTATATTAATTAACTATTATAGGTTTGCTATAGCTCTTCTTCTTCTTCTTCTGCTTAGATATAGACAGATCTATTTGTTCCTTACCCATTTACGCTATCGCTCCACCTCTTTGTGGGTCGACCAACGCTTCTTCTTCCGAATGGGGATTTAGCTCTTGCTATTTTTGCCGTTCCAGTGTTGTGCATTCTACCAATACGCTCGCTCCATAATTTTCTTCTATTATTTGCCCATTCCACTATGGGTTCGATATTACATATGTATTTCTCGCGTGTTGTTACACATTTCGTCCAACCTAGTTTTATTTACTATTTTTCGCAGAACTGTCATTTCTGTTGCTTCTAACAGTTGCGTTGTTTCTGATTTTTCTGATCTTGTTTCGCACTGCTTCTTGGGTTTATTCTCTAACTAACTACGATTTAAGATCCTTAAAAACTTTAGAATAGTGTAGTTTGTCCTAGTTTTCTTAAATCTATTAACTTGCAACAATTCTAGATTGTGGATTAAAAGGGGAGGGTGAACAAGTTGACATGTACTTAGGCCTCAAAAGGGCAGGACCATTGTACTACCTCCATGGCAAACATAACTTCTGGTTTCCCCATTCAAGTCCACTTGCCAAAGGTGTGTTGCGAATCCGAGCCATTTCGGGCCAAAATTCGTCCAACATAGGTACCCATGTCGTTAGCTATTCTGGTTTTATTTGAGACACCATGTTCCACAATTGTGTTTCCACCCTACATTATGGCCACTTCCGCTTGAAAGACGACTGTGGTCATTTACCTAGTGCCATGCTTTCGCGAAGGTCCAGGTCTTCCGAGAAGATACCTGCTCCTGAGCTCTATGCTGTTTTGGATCCATCAGTGAAGGTGGATATGACAGGCTAGACTACAGTTTCCGATTTCGTGGAGACACTGAAGTGCTTCTTGAAGACAAATATGGGCAGGCAGGAGTCTACCACTGCCACAAGTAGAAGCGTCCTATGGACAGCCTCTTTCAGGACATTGTGGTGTCTCCATTCAATGCCTCTATCATTCAGTAAATCCTTCGTCTGAAATGTTAGGGCCGCGCTCAGTACCATTTCCTCCATGTAGATGTACAGTGGAGGATGGTTTACAGTTTAGGACTACAGTGGGTGTGTAACACATCGCACCCCTCATACTCCAACACGCCAATCTCTGAATATGAAGCATTTCGTTTGCTATAGTAACGTGCCTGACCCTGTGCCACTATGCTACAACAGTATTTTGCCTACGATTAGAGGTTAACTGTTTCGGTATACTTTATTATGGGGTGTATAATAGCTGTCAGTTACAAAACTTGCTTTTAAATATATGAAGGGTGGCAATGACTAACAGGCACAGTAAGTAAAATATAATTACTTTTTGAAGTACATCTTTATCATTTACTTTGACAGATAGACATAGACATAGATTTCTATATATAAATGCTTTCTAATGAAGATATTACGTATTCAAAGTAATCTCTTCGGGCTTAGACCGCATCGTTGTAGGATTGATTCATGCTGACGTTTCAATAACCGTTCTAAGTATCATCATCTCGCATTAATAATGCTACCTGCAACGGTTAGCGAAACGTCATCATTAATCATTCCTACAACAACGCGGTCTAAGCCCGAAGCCGACTTTATTAGACACAAACCATGGAAGTTTGAAACTTTACATATTACGTATTTATTTAATACTTTTTAGAAGAATTTTTGTGCACCTATATTTTAAATGTGACTGAATATTGAATAATGCATTGAAAAAGTACACACGATAAAGTATCACCTACGTGGCACGCGTATGTTACTGAATGGTCAGGTTTTTTATATGGGAATTGTCGAGCAATGAGGACAACCACAACTGCTGCAGTGGAGATTCTGCTAGAGCTACTACCTCTTCCCGCCTGAATAAGGAAGGGAGTCATGGCGGTCCATCTTAGAATTCGGGAAAGCTGGCAAAGTAAGGAAATGGGTGCAGATATCGCTATGCCGATGGAACCAAATTAATCAAACTGGGAGCGGAACGGGTGGTCTAGATCTGTTCCGACAGCAAAGTAGCCCTCAAAACTGTTTACTCGCCCAATCTGCCCTCGTCCAGAAATGTGGAGGCGCTTTAAAACAGCTTGCGAGGCTGAAGGAAATAAGGCTGGTTTGGGTACTAGAGCAGTGCGAGGTACCTGGTAACAAGATGACAGACGAGCTTCTCCAGGTGGGTGCCAGGAATACCTGCTTTGGACCGAAACTCTTTCTAAGGATTTCAAGGCAGTAGGTTACGTCATACCTAATTGAATGGGCGTACGGAAATGCAGAGTATCCGTGTAGAAGAATCTGGGGTTGCAGAGCAGAAGCCCTTGGAATCTAAATCTGTTAACAGGAGTTCTTGAAGGGCACTAACTTGAAAGACACCTAGATCTATTACGTGTCTAGGAGGATCGGACATGAAGGCATGAGGATACTGTTCTCCACTTTCTAGGAGAATGCGAAGCATCTATGCGACTGAGATATCAAGTGTTTGGTGCAGATACTCTTCACAACACAGAGTTGAACTCCCTTGCTCGAACAGACATCCTGGTATTCATCAGGGGGTCAGGAAGGCTCGGT
Source organism: Limonius californicus (assembly GCA_014611495.1). Lineage (NCBI taxonomy): Eukaryota > Metazoa > Arthropoda > Insecta > Coleoptera > Elateridae > Limonius > Limonius californicus. The sequence goes on along the minus strand of JABXWE010000192.1, from coordinate 89,342 downwards.
AGAGGAAACGACGAAGAGGATAGGGAAGAGGATGACCAAAACAGTAGCCATGGTTACGACGAACAAGGAGTTAGTCCTCCCACCAAATCTACTACTACTACTAGCTAGTACATGTTTCCTGAAAGTTTATGTACTTGTCGGTATGTAGAAAATATAAACATCAAGAAATTAAAATAAAGTTCCGAAGATAAGAAAAGCCTGCTTTACCAGTTATTTGTTTTTTTTTTATTAACAACTGAAAATTTACAACTAGCCGAGAGGCTAACAAGCAAAGTAATTTAGATAGTACATAATACATAATTGATATGCGGGAGGGAACCTGCCCAGCGGCAAGTCCCTCGAACTACTTAATACTAGTTAGTGTTATATAAAATTTTACATCTATTTAAACGTCTGGTGATGTTTATATTGTCTAATAGATTAAGCACTTACACATTCGGGTGGGAATGGATTCTGTTCACATAATTGGTTGTGTATCTGTTGATTTCATCCCGAATCCATGGGATCTTGAGGTCGTTGTGGAGACTTAAGTTAGAAATGAACCACTCCGCATTGGCTATAGTGCGGAGAGTTTTGTTTTGGAACCTTTGCAGTATTGCAATGTTCGAAGGTTTCGCGCAGCCCCACAGTTGAATCCCGTAGGGCCACATAGAAATTAACACAGTTTTATACACTAACACTTTGTTGTTTAATGTTAATTTAGATCTTCGTACCATTAACCATTTTAATATCTAGTTCTTTTCTCTTTTTGGTGATGTGGGTTTTCCACGTGAGCCGTCTATCTAGGTATATGCCAAGATGTCTTACATCGTTCTTGATTGGTATTTGGGTGCCATTCAGGGAGACCGGAGGAGCGGTACCATGCTTTGTCGTGAAAGTTATGGCTGTAGATTTGGTTGCGTTTATTTTTATACGGCATTTGTCTAGCCATGATTGTAAGTTGTGGAGGTAGCTTTGTAGTATAGCCGATGCATGAGTTGGATCATTGTGAGATACTAGTAATGCTGCGTCGTCCGCATATGTGGCCGTAACTACTCTTTCGTGGTGAGGGAGGTCAACTGTAAGTATTGTGTACAATGTAGGTCCCATGACACTACCCTGCGGGACTCCGGCTTTAATTTGATGGAGACTATACAGGCTTTCTGAATGTTTGACCGGGTAGTACCTTTCGCTTAAGTAGGATTTCATGAGTAGGTAGTACTGGTGGGGTAGTGACTGTTTAATTTTGTACAATAAACCAGGGTGCCAGACTCGGTCAAAGGCTTGACTGACATCCACGAACGCCGCAGCACAGTATCTATTTTCTTCAAAGTCCTGTTCAATCTTCCACTTCCACTACTCTGTGTACAGTCGATAGTGGAGTGTTGCTGTCTGAAACCGAATTGGTGTTAAGGTATTAGTCCTTGATGCTCTATTGTGGGTGTCATTCTTTTCAGTATCAATCTTTCCAGGACTTTAGATAAAAAAGGTAGCAGGGTTATTGGTCGGTATGATGTAGCGTCGTGTGCAGGTTTACCGCGTTTCAAAATAAGGATTATTTGGCCAAACTTCCATTGTATGGGAAAATACTGTAGCCTTATGACAGCGTTAAATATTTGAGTTAGAGCCATTATAGCCTTGTGGTACTGTTCTTTCAGAACTTTTGCAGTTATGAGGTCATATCCTGGCGCTTTGGCATTGTTTAGGTTCCTTATCTCGTTTGTTATTTCTGCAGGGGTAAAGTGTTGAATGGGTGGGTTTAGTTGGAGAGGAGCCTGTAGGCAGTTTAATATCTCACTCTCTTCTGTAGGTGTGACAACTGGGGGATGAGGTTGAAATATGGTTAATAAGTGATTCGCGAACAGTTCCGCTTTTTCAGTTATATGTGAACACGCTGAATTAGATATCCGGGATCATTTTTATTAGAACTTTTAGATGCAGTTTATTCATATCTAAATTTATACCACATATTTCACAAATCCAGTGTATATTTTATTTTCATTATTACAAAAATACATTTCGTAGCCTTATGTTCGCGTTTTTAAATTATTTAGATTGCGTGGATAAGTATTTGACATATATGATGTATGAAGTCGGAAAGTTACAAAATATTTTATTTACATGAATTAACTTTAAACTGTATTATCCGTCAAACGAGATAGGTACGTAAACAAAACCTTAATCTTAATACTAAGAGCCGCAGGTTAAGTATGAAAATTTAAAAATCACGAAGACATTCAAAGCAAAATGTTTCAACGTTCTATTCTTGTTAATTCCAAGCAATTACGTCGGGTTTAAAATCCTGATAAATACCGCAAAACTAGAAAATAAACGAGGCATTAAGTGAGGCTAATCCGCTAAATAAATACATCTGGATATGAATTGTTTTGTAGATTAGATTGCGGTAGGCTATAATTTCAGGGGAGGAATATGTGCAGGGTACAATTATTAAGCATTCGCGTCAAATTTAGGTAATTGATGAGCAAATAATTACCTTAAATCCCCCCAAATTGTAATTTTAGTTATTGAGTTATACATGCACCTTTAACAATTAGTTTAGGCATTGAATAGTCATCAGTAATGGAAATGGGTTTATTAAGTTTGCGACTATGTTTCCATTCAAAACATTCAACAGTTAAATACAGGATATTAACCATTTGCGGCTGTAACTGTGTTTCATAACTCACTGATTTCCCCGTTCTGCAATTCATTGAACTTTTGGAACAAAATGTATGCCAAACAAATAAATTTATAGAATTTCCACTGAAACGAATAAATAGATCTTTTATAAGAAATAGTAAATAAAATGTGAGCTTACTCATCTGAATGACTACAGTTTACCTTAAAAATTATACAGGGTGCAATAAAAATGGTGGTTCTTACTTACAGAGAGTATAATAATGTAAAACAACAGCAAGTGTCCTAAAATGTTATTGGAATTAAGGTAATGCTAAGTAATACAAGGTAATGCCAGATAATGCCAAAGTAATGCAAGGCAATGTCATAGCAGTGAAACGTAATACTAGGTAAGGCCAAAATAATTTTAGGTAATGCAAGTAATGCCAGGTAATACCAAAATATTGAGAGGTAATGCCAGGTAATGCCAAATTAATGAAAATTTATACTCCGTAATGCCAAAGTAGTGCGAAGAAATTTCAAGTAATGCCAGATAATACCAAAGTAATGGAAGGTAATGTCATAGCTGTGAAACGTAATATACTAGGTAATGCCAAGTAATACCGATTAATGCCAGGCAATACCACCATACTGCGCGGTAATGCCAGGTAATTAAAAATTAATGAAAAGTCATACTAAATAATAACAAAGTAGTGCGACGTAATGCCATAGCAATAAAAAGTTATACCCGGTAATGACAAAGTACAGCGAAGGAAAGACCAAGTAATGCCAGATAATGCGAAAGTAATGCAAGGCAATGTCAGGTAATACTAAAGTAGGGCAGGGTAATGCCAAGTAATGCCGAGTATAGTTGGACCAAACTTTTAGTAGCGAATGTTAAGCTGTTGACTTAAAGAGTGTTAGGGTCGTTGCAGGTAGGCGATCAAAAACGTATTCAGGAAAATTTCTGAATGGATAAATAAATATGTTATACAACGAAAAATGCTAAAAATAATACTTTATTTTTAAATTACATTACATTACATTAACAAGCTTTTCTAATACCTATTATTAAACCCAAATCTACATTTTGTTTTTTTTTTCTTTTGTTTAATTTAATCAGACTCGATGTCACTGAATTCTGAGGTATCCGAAGATGAATCAGATCATAAATTGATTACTAAAGGTTTGATTTTATATTTTGGATCATATTTCTGTTCAATCTTAAAGATGTATTGCACGCAATTTTTGCAATGTTTATCAATTTCACAAGCTGTATCTCTGATAAGATCCAGAACACTATCGCTTAACCTAGGAGAAATTTCTTCTTCTGGCGTTTGTATTCAAAGTGCTCCCCATCATTTTGACGGGATTAAATTCGCAGAAGTAGGGAGTAATCTCTTTTGCTGATAACTTCAACGAAACCATTTGCACTACCAGCATGGATAATTATTATGCGCTTTCCTCTAGAAGAAGGAACATCTATGGCGGTTATCGCTGAATGATCAATCCAACTTTTTGATGACGTCATTAATATCATACCATGTTTCATCTAACCAAATTATTGATCGTTTCGCCTATGGTATAAATTAATCATATTAAGGTATTCGTCCCATAACCGTAATATGCGATCGCTTTCCATTATGTATTGCCGTTTATTTATAACTTTATGTCTAAATTTTATATCTACTATCAAACACCGTAATCTTTCCAAACTTTTGTAAGGAAAGTACATTTGGTTCGATCTAATTTCTTGAAATATTTCGCTTACGGTGGGAACCAAGTTTTTTTTATAAAAATCGTAAATAGTATTTCTTACGGTTTCAAACTGAAAATTTCAGAGTAGTTTTTTTCTCCCGGTGTGTAACACGCTCTATATTTATAATTTTTCTCACTGTAGTATAGGGGACTTATCTCAATTCTGCAACACGTTTCACAATCCCATACTGGCTGACCGAGTTCGGATTTAAGTTTTCATAAATTTTGAAAATTATTTGCAGCGCTTTAACCGGAAGATACTGGCACGTTGCACTTAAATTTATATTTTCATTTTCACTACTACTATTCACAACATCTATGTCTTCGTCGGTATCACTGCTAGCAATTTCCATAATTTGATTATTATCGTCGCTTTCGAACGGTCTCCAGGAAGACGTGATGTAACTACTACTGGTCAAAATTGCGATTGAATTTACCCAGACAATAACCAAATTAGCATACTTTTCTAAACAAATGATTCATATAGTAAAACAAATTTAACATGATTACCTACATCGTTAATGGACAACAGCACAGATTATAACGTTAAGATATTTAACAATATTCAGAGAATAGACGGTCGGTCATTCGGTAAATATAATTTAATCTTACGTAGATACTTTGATATAACTTTGTATAATATATTGTAATAATTTTTGATTCGTAAGTCCGGTTAAATGTATTTTATAAAGATACTCCTACACTTGGAAGATATCTTGGAATTCGGTTCCATTGTGGTCATTAACATAGGGCAGACCAAGGTGCAGATATCTTCTTGATTGGTCTGAAACACTGACAAGTTCGTATTCTGCATATACCTGTTACAAAGAAAAAGGATTATTAAAAATTTTAATTTAAATGTGTTCTAAATTAAAAACATAGTATAGAAAGATACAATGACATACCTAAAGCTTGGATATAAGCTTAACTCTGGATTTTTTAATTTACATGGGAGTATGCAGCACTAATCGGAACATTCTGTGAAAATGCGTATTTGACACCTGTATAGTGCGGAATGTGTATTAGAGGCAGCTTTCGGACATTTTTGAAATGAGAACTTGGATAAACAGTGACGCCGTTAAGATATGAACATTTTTATAAAATTATTTTAACTGTCAAAATATTAATTTTAAAATTGTATTTAGATCGAAGTGCCTTTACTGTAATTTGATGTATTTTTAGCATCGTTTCCATCTGAGTTTTGTCAGTTGCTAAGATAGTTGTTGACAAAACAATGAAAAGAAAGTGTCCTCTGAACTTTGGTGTGGATGCCCACATTTTGTTGAGCTCCTAAAAATTTTAAATTAATTATATCATTGTTTATATTAATTAAAGTAATAGTTGCTCAGTGTAAACACGAGATTCTTTAAAGAAAAGAGTAAGTTAATAAGTATTACTTACCAAATTAATATTGAAATAAGTAGATCCTGTATGGAGTTCGTCGATTTAGTCCGACTTCGCAACAAGATTTGGATCACAGCGCAGGTTAAGCACATTATTACAATTTGGACATAGAGATTACGTCAGAAAGGTGTACTAATTATATTTACCTAGCAAGAAGCACGAGTGTTCCTGAGAACTTCAAAAACACCAGAAAATAATAATTAAACCTGTTCGAATTTACACAGAGCTTTATATGCATTTTAGATTAATAGAACGCAGAACTACGACTGACGTGTAAAGATTCCGCCAGAAGTCAGCTGCGAAGTGGGAAATAGTACAAAATGTCCATTGTCTCATATAATCGCAAAGCGTTATTGAACCGACTTCTGGATAGAGTACTTTTGATCTACAGTTAGACCGTAGTATTTTCAATTTAAATATTTTGGCGACAAGTTTCTAAAAATAGTCACCTGACGCCCAACTTACCATACTTTATTAAAAATATGATTATACCCAGTTTCAATAAAAAGTTGCATCGCCGGATTTTACTGCCATTGCCAAAAAAATTAAATGCGAACATCACTGGATGTTCACTTTCCATGTTGCTTTTCCAGGTATAAAATTTGCTTAATGCTTTATGAAGCAGATTGTAAATAGATAGTCGTAAAAAAAAATGCCAAGAAAGTTAAATACGGCCCTGACCACAGACCAACAAGCACCAACGCTATTGTGCAGAGATTACATGCTATCTGCTGACTGGTAATCGCATTTGAGAAGGGATTTAAACATTCGCTACTAAAAATTGGTCCTACTTTAATGCCAAAGTAATGCTAGGTAATACCAGGTAATGTAGAGGTCATACAAAGTAATTCCGAAATTTAATTACGCTATGCCTCTATTTTTTCATCAGTAACTACCGCCCGTCCTATACATGGCGGTTGGTTCTTTATTCAACACTTACTCTTCTATTTTAAACGAAGCTGTCTATTAGTATTTTTCTGTTATATTAAATAGTTTTGTAAGCTCTAAGCAACCCTTCCGTAAAAGCATTTCACTATGAAAACAGAAGCAGCAAACTCAAAAAATATTTTTTTATGAAGAGCGTTTTTTTGCAATATATTAAACGCTCAATTAGTTAAATGCGAAGGGCCATGTATAATGTGGTTTTGCGTAGAGTCGAACATTCAAAGCAAAAGTATTTTACTAGTTACACATACATATTGCTAAATAATTTCGACGATAACAAGTTCAATTATTTACGTGGGAAAATGAATCATTTACAGAAACTTTATACGTAGTTTACGTTGTAAATAAAGATTGTAGTTGGTTTGATCGCCGAACACTGAAACGAAGCCAGCCGAAAGTATATCGTGTCTAGTTTAAAACGGCGAACAAGGGAATTTAAGAGTTTCAATTTTGAATTGTTGCAAATTGGTTGTTTACCTTTAAGTAATTCCTGAACCAGGTTTGATTCATCAATGGTAGAAGAATTGCGGGTGTAGGTATTTTTAAGCTACTTTAAGCACCGATTCAATAAATTGCTAATGATTGTGCATTTATACGAAACCCAGATTCAAACCGCCATTTGCAAAATTGTATTTGTTAAAAACGCTTTAATGAGATGGCTCTGGATTGATATTACTGCACTACACGAGTCGCCACAAACTGACTCTTCGTTAACTCGCAGGCAACTTCTACCTCTTGATTCACTTCACAGGATCCTTTACGTAACTCGGTGCAAAGCGTTAATTGTCACTTGCCTAAAGATAATGCCAATTATAAGCACTATGTAATGCAAAAAAACATGTCGCTGAAAGTAATATTTCATAAATATACAGGCTTGTTCATTAGTGCGTCCAAGTCCAATATTGGTAATATTAAAATGATTTTGAGGTTTTCTTTATGTAGTAAAATGCTGAAAATGCAACCTTCATAAAAATATTTTTAAATATACAGGCTACTCGCTTCAGTGGAGCACATTTAATCATTGTTTTCTATAATTATACATTTTTGAATCGATATCTTCAGAGATATTTTCATTTTTCCACTACAACCCACGGAATTATTAAACTTTTTTTCTGTGTAATCTAAGTAAAGTAGCCATAATTTTGATGTAAAGTGACAAGATGTGTTATTAATAATACAGATAGAAGAACGATTTTATTACAATTCAAGTATTTATTTATAACAATTGTTCAATATGAGCTCCGTTCTGTTCATACATATCTTCAGTCTTTTCAAAAACGACATATTTCCTGCTCGCAACGACTCAACCGAAATTGTACCTTTGCTGCAACAGCATGTATTATGCGTTGCCTCATATTGTCTGCAGCAGTTGGAGCGATCTAGTACACAATATGTTTTATATGTCCCCATAGGAAAAGAAGATCCATATTCGTCAAGCCTGGAGATCTAGGTGGCTAATTTATAGGACGGTCGCGACCCACACACCTGTTCCCGTTTCAAGAACTGTCAAATCACTAATGCGAAATATGCAAAAGCGCCGTTGTGCTGGAACCACATATTATCACATAACTTTGAAGGGGCATTACACACGATTTGGGGCAAATTATTTTGCTGAAATACAAATATTGTGTAATCCCAAAATCGTCCACAATACCTTTCCAAAAATGTATACTCTATTGTCGTTGTCCATCAATTTACAATGCTTGGGTTTTCTATTGTGTAAAAGTACTGTACAAGATAATAGTAGGAAACGACCACAGATTGAGCCGAGCTAAATTGTATATTAATCTACAAAGGCTAAGAGCTAAAAGGTTCTCTCAAACAGTAACAAATATTGACGAGAACGAGAACTAAAGCGAAACAATAAGTGTAGCAGTTGCCGAGACCATACCGAAAAGGAGCAAAACTGAAAAGAAATAAACAACAAAACACAGAAAGATAGGAAGAAGGCGAATCTTAAAACCAGACAAGAACAACAAGAAAGTGGAATGGACGGAACTTAACAATATATTTAAGAAAGAGATTAGGAAATCTGGGTAACAACACAACAAAAAATTTTCAAAACCGTAGAAGAAGAGGAAGGTCCCAAATCTATTAAAAAATAACTGAATTTCTGAAGACTAGTAATAAGACGAAACGCACGAGGAGAGGTCCTTACTGACACAAAAGATATTATTGAAGAGGTAAAAAGATATTACGCAGATTTATATAATTCTAAAATACTGCCAAGCTAAGAACATAAAAAATAGTAAGAAAACTATCCAAAATGTGGGTTTGGAAGAAATCCCGGCAATCAGCATAAAATAAATTGATACAGCTCTCAATGCAACTAGAAGAAATAAACCTCCAAGAACATACAATACAATACCAGATATGCTGAAAGAAGCAGGCAAAGACCTAGAAGAATGGTTAGCAAACTCTTAAATAACTATCTCCAGTAGAGAGAAATTCCGAAATCTTGGCAAATTGCAGAAGTAACCGTTATACACAAAAAAGGGGACATCACGAAACTTGAGAACAATAAACCCATAAGTTTCCTATCACAAATTTACAAACAGTTCACTTCCATCACACGAAATCGTATGACTAAAAATATTGATATCTATTATCCCCCTAAACAGGCTAGCTTTAGCTTTAGGATTCAATACTTAGGACCACTTACAAACTACTCCACATCTATTTGAGAAGACGAATGAATACAACATAAAATTCTGCATGACCTTCATAGTTTACTAAAAGGTATTTGACTCGGTAGAGATATGGGTAGTACTAAACTCTCTAAGAAACTGTAGAGTATCTAGTAGATACATAAATCTAATAGAAAACATTTGCAAGAACGCAAAAATGTATACAAAAATCTACAATAACACAAGTACAATACATATAACGGTAGAACTACGACAAGGAAACACAATATTTCCAAAACTACTTATCACTACATTAAAATATGTTTTGCATAATACAGACTGGTCTCCTATAGGTCTAAAAATAGACGAAGCCCATCGCATCCACTTAAGGTTTCCAAATGATATAATACTGTTCAGCACTAAACCATCTGAACTACAGAATATGATCAATGAGCTAAATGACAGGTCTAAAACGATCATGATGTTTTCCATAATATAGACTAGTCAACTATAGGTCTAAAAATAGACGAAGTCCATCTCAGCCACTTAGAGTTTCCAAATGATATAGTACTGTTCAGCACTAAACCATCTGAACTACAGAATATGATCAATGAGCTAAATGACAGATCTAAAACGATCATGATGTTTTCCATAATATAGACTACTCAACTATAGGTCTAAAAATAGACGAAGTCCATCTCAGCCACTTAGAGTTTCCAAATGATATAGTACTGTTCAGCACTAAACCATCTGAACTACAGAATATGATCAATGAACTAAATGACAGGTCTAAAACGATCATGATGTTTTCCATAATATAGACTAGTCAACTATAGGTCTAAAAATAGACGAAGTCCATTTCAGCCACTTAAGGTTTCCAAATGATATAGTACTGTTCAGCACTAAACCAGACAGATACAACTCAACTGGTGCGCATTCAGAAAGCTAAGCTATATTTTAAAATCGAACATCCCCAATTCATTAAAAGTCAAGGTATACCATCAATATGCTTTTCCTGTAGTTATATACGGTGTGGTGCAACTTAGGTTTTAACAGAAAAACTAGCACGGGCACAGAGAGTCCAAGAAAGACAAATGCTAGGAATTGAGCTGATTGGTCGTAGGAGGAACAGCTGTACACGAGCCCAGACAATAATTATAGATATCATAAAAAGAGTATCTCAACTTAAATGGCAGTGAGCAGGCCATATAGGACGACTACAAGATGGAAGGTGGACAAGACACACACTGAAGTGGAAACCAGAAGATATGGAACGTAACGTGGCACGTCCAAATACGCGCTGGCGAGATGATATCAGAAGACACGCAGGAGTTAAATGCATGACGCCAACTACAGAAATTTGGGGAAGGCCTACATCCAATAGTGGATGGATACGGACATATCGTGATCAGTAATCAATATTTTGTTTGTTTTGGGCTACCACTTCAGGTGAAGGTAGACTCGTCAGTAACAGTAGCTTTTGAAAAAAGTTAGGAGTTGTTCTTTCCGTTTCCAGTCCCTACTCACTTTATTTCCTATTCATGGTTACTAGATTAGATCGAAATTAGAAGTCTAATCATTCAAGGCTTTGTAACAAAGAAATAAAAAATCTTCGAAAATATCGATTTTAAATATAGGATAATATTCATAAAATTGTGGAAAATTAACGTGCCAATTCAAAAATATAGTAACATACAGAGTGTTCCCTTCGAAAAAATTGGGAAAAAGCTTTTCGTAAGAAACAAAATTTGTGCTAGTGTGAAAAACACTAGGTATAATAAAATTAACTTTTGACGGTTACGTCGTTTTAGTACATCTCGTAGTTACACACCAGCGAAATAAGTATTTTTAATTAATCGTAATACTTACTCACCAAATTTGTTAAACCTTGTGCCGACCAACATTTTCACATTTTTTATATAAACTTGGCAACATCGCGTCCAAAACCAGAATACAGGCGATTGTTAGGAAGATAATTTTACGCCGAATTCAAAAATGTAAACATATAAAGGGTGTTCTGTTTAAAAAATAATACATTGAAGATGCTCCGCTATAGCGAGTCACTTTGTATATTTAAAAATTGTTTTATAATGTGCGCATTTTGGCACTAAATCACTTTAGCAAGAGAGAAAAACTACCAAATACATTTCAGTATTACTATTATTGGACTTCGACGCACTAATGAGCAACGCTGTATAACACTGTCAAAAAATACAGTTATAGATTTGTTATTTAGTGCATCTGTAAACTAGTTGGAACATAATAAAATGTGGGATAGACCACCTAAACATGTAAGCTTCAGTAATTAAAACTAATGGAGTATATTTGAGTATAATACGAGGTTTGTAATTTAAGTAGTGAGACTGGTAGCGTAGCGTTCGTTCTGGCAACACTGGGGACGCGGGAGTGGAAGGGTAGACAGGTGAACATGTGATACGTCTTGAATACGAGTCATTTCGTTGCCCATAGCAATTTGTTTCGTGAAACAGGTTTTTCCAGTGTGTTTTGAAAATAAGGTACATCAATTTTGAGCAACGGTGTGCTATCAGGTTTTGCTTCAGATTTGAGTCCAGTGCAACGGAAACTTTTGCAAAACTTCGGCCGGCTTACGGAGACAGTGTTTTGTCAAGGGTGGTTTAAGGCATTTTCAGATGGAAGAGAATCGATTGAAGATGAACCTCGCAGCGGAAGGTTTTCATTTTCAAGAACCGGTTAGATCGTCGATTGATAGTCAAAATGATCGAGGAAGAGTTGAATTTGACTCACCCTACCGTTCATCAGATTTTAACAAATGAATTGGGGATGAGAAAAATTTGCGCAAAAATGTTTCCGAAAAACCTTTCGCAGGATCAGAAGGACATCAGAAGGGAAACGTCCCTTGATTTTTTGAATGGATTGAAAATGATCCCCATGGTCTGGAACGTGTCATTACTGGTGACGAGTCTTGGGTGTTTGAGTATGACCCGGAAACTAAGCGCCAGAGCATGGAATGACACACCTCAAGGCCAAAAATGCAAGAATGAGCAAGTCGAAGATTAAATGCATATTGATTTGCTTTTTTTGATAGCCAGGGAATCGTTCACAAAGAGTTTGTGCCTCAAGGCCAAATGGTTAATGACTTGATGGAAAAAGGCCTACAGCTTAGCTCAGAGGAGTAGGGGGAGTTCGTGAAAATCGCTTATGGGAGAAAATCTTTAGTTGTGTACAGGGCGAGTCAAAATAAGTGCGCGCCACCTTCCAAGTCCAACTGATTGTGTAGGTCCTCGTGGAAGGCCGACAAGCCAACAGCTCACGGGAATGGAACCTACCTTTATTGTGCCTCCTCCTATATATTTAAAGCTTGCAAAATTCTTACATCAGCAACTACAGGAGACACAATAAGAGACAGTGAACTTTAAAGCGCATATATAATTCAACGTTTAAAACTACAAGAAAATGACAACAAGTGCTTTTAATTAATTCTATTATACAAATATGAATATATGAGCGCTCAAGCAAACGAGCTAGCGTCGTCGGTGCACGTATTTGGTCCAACCGACCACGCAGCCACCGACGCAAGCTTACAGGAAAACACAATTATAAAAGAAAATTTCTCTTACTTTGTACTTCAAGCAAATACAGTCCGCGACTGAAGGTCGCTTCTCGTTTCCAGATACCAAAAAAAGATTCAATAATATTGAGTTTTGCAAGTTGCACGTAGGATTTCGCTTCACAAAAACACAAAACTTTAGTTTTTACCTTGAATTTTGGATGCAGGTAGGCACAACTTTGGTTCACAAGATTATTTAAATCCATGGTTACGACCCTGTAGTCTGGGTTGAAGGAAGTCAACATCCAGGGGACAAATGAAAACCGCACAGCGACGGGAGTTGGTTTCGAAGTTGATCCGCCGAAAGGCGATTGGTCAATTCACCAACGAATTGCCTTTTTCTGGGGTTGAATCAAGTTATTCCCATTAAATCCGGCAGTAGCCGACGGTCTGTTAAATACGCCTTGGTACAACAGCGAAACGGAACAGACATTAATGATACCCCTCAACAAAACTCAAAAACCGACACTTGCAGCACTCGATATAATTACGGCCTTCCCCTAGCGATGTAATTTTGGGAAGAGACCGGAGCCATCGGAGATCGAAAATTGACTAACTTAAAAACGGAATGGGTATCTCGATTCTCCAAAAGCATTGCACCACATTAAAAAATGTTACGCAAGAAGTTCTCGAAGGAATTTGTTTTTAACAATCGGGGTTCCAGGAAGCGTTCGAGGTCTAGCGCGGAAGAAAAACAAAAGTCTGCAATTTTGACACAAAGAAACATAACTCGAACTTCGAAAGACACAACAAAATACCTAAATGGTAACCCAAAATAAAGGACTGCAATTAAAATAACGTTCCTAATTCTGACAAAGACGCGAAGAAATTGCTGAACCAATTCATTCGTATAAAGCGGCACATTTTAAAATGAACATAACAAAAGGGTCATGCGTGTGAGACCAAACATCAAGAACAACTGGGTGTTGCATCACGACAATGCGCCTTGTCACACAGCAATTTCAATAAACGATCTTTTTCCAGTAAAAACATTCCTGTGGCTGCTCAGCCTCCTTATTTGCCCGACTTGAGTCCTCTTCTCGAGACTGAAAAATCACCTCAAGCGACGGCATTTTGGGACACTGGAAAATATTCAAACGGCTGTAACCGGCCAGCTAAAGGCTATTCCAGTATCCGAGTTCCAGCACTGCTATGAGGTGTGAAAGAACCGTCTTCAGCGCTGTAGAGCTTCCCAAAGCACTTGCTCCGAAGGAGACAATGTTGAAGTGTAATTTTATTGGAATACAAAAATTGAAAAAATCAGTCTCATTACTTAATATACACACCTCGTATATGTACTTATTTGTTTTAATAAAACAATAGTACTGTAATGCTGGTAGACCAAATAAAACTTGGAATCCTATTCAAAGAATACGATCCCTCACAATTAAAATATTCTACGCACACCTTGCGACGAGGTACATAATAGTAGGTTATTGCTAACAGTTTAGGATGCCTGAGAAATCTAATTCCAATTCGGTTCTAATTTTCTAAACCCCAAAGTATGACACTATTCGACGAAGATTCCCTGGCAATTTCCGTCTGTTGTGTTTTCTTTTTGCTTTCTTTCAACGCCTCGGTGTGTGAACTTTCATTAACTTTAATCTTGACCTTTGTTTTCCTTGCTATTTCCTAAATTGAATCATATATTCCGCGATTCTCATAGAGTATTTCCTGAACTTTCCTGGCGTTCTTTCACCTACAACTGTCTGTTTGTCACCCCACGCTACTAGATTTTCGTGACTGTTCCTTTACTACTGCCGTTCCGATCGCATCCAACTAGTGTATCGCTTTTCCATTTTGATATTACTTTATTATATTTCGTTGTTCACCAGTCCTGATAACGCAGCATGTACATGAACTGGTATTGTGACATGCAGGTAGCTTGAATACATACTCTCTTGAATGCAAATACTCCTAGCAGTATACCTTTCAAATATTTGAATAATCACACTAGCACAAACGATTTACTAGCAATTTCAGCTACTGTGCAATTTGCGCATGAAACGCTACAATAAAATATACATCTAGCAGAGCCATTTCTACAACAATTTCTTTTATGAAGTACACACTATGTAAAATTGGAAAACGTAGACATACAGACGCTACAATATTCACAATTAATGTAAATACACGTTTCAAGATATTTCAATCAAACCCCTCTTCGTGCGAGCAGTATAAAATTGCAACGAATTTCCTCTAACTGGCACAAGCCCATCATTATGTCTAGAAATGTGAAACAAGCAGACCGATATTTCCGGAATTATATACATTGTATAAATCGTGCTCTCACTTTTTGACGGTTGATATGACAACGTAATTCTGAAATCTGATGTTATTCACTTTTGAATAGAATACAAATCACTGTTATATCATTTCATAGGGCGCAGAAATGTTACAAACCGAAACAATTTGATGTTCTACCTGCGGCGAACTTGAAGCTGTTGACACCAGATATTGAAACCGCAGATACATTCTATAAATACTATTGGAATAACAATTAACCGAAATATATTAATATTACCATTAATCAGCAATGTAACACTAATTTCCAATTTCATCTACAGTGGTGTGAAAAAATTCTGCATAACTTGAGGCATTGGGGAATATTTGTATTAAAATGATATATATATATATATATATATATATATATATATATATATATATATATATATACACTGCTCCAAGAAATTAACGGACCAATTATTAATGTTGCGATAAAAGAAAAGTAGTGCGCTATCTATTTCAACCAAATGCATGTAATGAATGTCTGATACAAACCTGATAGACACATGTTACTCTTGGTCTGTTTCTACATCTTTAACTTTGTTAAGAAAAATTAATCAATTTTACATGCACATTTACAATTTACTTGCAGTTTCGCTTTACTTTAAAACGTATCAAATCTTGTAGCTGTCATCAAACAATTGCTTGTAAGATCACTCTTATTTAAAATGCAACGTATCTCAAGAAATTTAAGTCGTGATGGGTGTGTCACAGACCTTACTTTGTCTGAAGAAGGGTATTCTTTCCGCGGTATAGCTGACAGGCTTGGGGGTGAACCACACAACCATTTCTCTGGTCATCCAGCGTTTCATAAAAACTAACGAACATGACAGGCGACCAGGGCAAGGGCGACCACGTACTACTACCGCTGTAGAAGATAGGTTTATTCGAATGCGTGCACTAAGAGAGCGCTTTACCACCACAAGAGCCCTCCAAAGACAACTTTCAGCAGTACATAATGTGCAAGTTAGCATTGAAACCGTTCGCCAACGTCTTCTCGAAGGAAATCTGAGAGCCTGATTACCAGCTACTGGCCCACAGTTGACTGCAGACCACCGCAGACACAGATTAGAGTTTGCTAGAAACCACTTGAAATTAAGATTGGAGACGCATTTTGTACACAGACGAGTACAGATTTTGTTTGGAGAATTGCGATAGGCGCATTCAAGTTTTTAGACGTCCAAATGAACGATATACTCAATGCAATTTTGCCCCCACGACTGCATTTGGTGGTGGCTCAATAATGGTATGGGGAGGCATATCTTTCACGGCCCGCACAGACTTACACATCTTTCCCACCAGCACTTTAAACAGTCAGAGGTACATTACGGATATCTTAGGACAGTATGTTGTGCAATATGCCCCATACATCGGCGACAACTTCCAATTAATGCACGACAACGCTTGACCCCACACATATAGCATTGTGCAAGAATACCTAGACGACGCGCGATGTTGGTATTCATGTTCTGCAATGGCCAGCCAGAAGTCCCGAGTTGAATCCGATTGAGCACCCCTGGGGCATTCTAGAAAGACAAGTACGATCCCTTCAACCACCCCCTCCAATTCTTAACGACCTAGGGAATTCATTAGTGGAAATGTGGGATAATCTTGAACAAGAGCAGTTAAGTACGTTAACTTCAAGCATGGGCCGTCGTTGGCAAGCGTTGAGGCGGAAATATGGCCTACTAAAGCTGTAACGTACAATTTTTCAGTTTTCGAATTTTGATTTTTTTAATTTTTCTGTTGATTGTTGTTAAATTGCGTTGATTGTTGTTAATTTGAGTAAAATATGGTGTACTTAGTTTTAATTTTTTTTTAATTTCATTACATGCAAGACTTTAAACAATATTGCGATTGTTAGTTGTGGTGCATTAATTTTTTGGAGCAGTATATATATAACAATCAAAAAATTGACCTGTCAGTTTTACTATATTACTGTGTGTGTACAGGGTGACATAATTGTGCGATTTTATCTTCTAATGTCTTTATTATAGAAGCTTGGAGGAAACTTTAAATACAAATGTTGTTTGCTTGATTACTGTGCAAAGCTTAAAATTATTGCTGACTATACAGAGTGTTCTGTTTTAGATGGACAATGGACAACTTCTATATTTTAAATAGAATATTCCATATATTATTACATTTTTGGATTTATTATTTTTTAGGTATCTATCGCTAACGTTTTTGGAATTAATTAACTTTCTCTTGAATTTGGAAAAAATGACGAATTGCCTTTAACAGTTACTACCTAAAGAACGGCATACAATTTTTAAAAATTATGTTGCAGTTTACACGAACACATTTTCAGATACGTGTCGTACTGTTTATAATTTAAATTTCTTATAGAGGATGTTACAACCACATTCAATCAAATTCAATTCCTAATATTTCATTTTTTAACACCCTGTATATTTTCACATTTTCGAGCTTGTTTTTCAATGATCTTCAAATGTTTTAAATATGATTAATATGATTTACAATTATAATTTTGATAATATTAAGGAATTATTAAAAAGCTATTAGAAGAAAACAGAAAAGTTGGTTATAAGATGTAATTTTATCTTGTTTTAAAAAATATCTTAATAAATATAGGGTTTTGTACAAACTTAGTTATTTACTGACTTTTTAAACTACAAATATTTGTGTTTTAGCGCGGTTTTTAGAACAAAAACGAAATGGAACACAAACAGCAACGAATCATCAGGCTTTCGTTAAAACAATTGCATATAAAACTGAACATACGTTTAAAGGTCACTAAACGACAAGCACTAAAATGTAAAAATACACAGAGTTGTCCATTTAAAAAACAATGAAATATTGGGAGTTGAATTATCTTGAATGTGGTTATAAATTAGGAACATCCTGTATAAGATATTTAAATTCTAAACAGTATCTGAAAATGTGCTGGTGTAAACTGTAAAATAATTTCTAAAAATCATAAGTAGCACCTTAAATACTAACTGTTAAACACAGACCGTCATTATTTCAAAATTTAAGAAAATGTTCATTATTACTGAAACCCTTAACAATAGATATCTAAAAGTCTGTACCGTTGTAAAGATAAAAAGATAATAAATCCAGAAATTTAATAATCTGCAGGATGTTCTATTTACAATAAAGAAGTTGTCCATTGTCCCACTAAAACCAAACACTCTGTATAGTCAATAATAACTTTAGGCTATACACAATAATCAATCAAACAATGTTTATGTTTAAAAATTTCTCCAAGATGCTATAATAAAGACATTAGGAAACAAAATCGCATTATTATGTATATACAGGGTGATTCATTAGCCTTTACACAAATTTTGGCAATGAAAACTAGATATACCTTATTAAGAAATTATAGGGTTTTTAATATAATTATCCCTTTGAACACTAGCGAGTAATCATATTTTAAGAAAATCAAAAGCATTTATTGTAACAAATAGAAAGCAACATTGAGATTACAGTAAATTTTCAAAAATTAGTCCATCCTCCTGAATACACAACTGGCAACGACGAACTGAACTATCTTGCACACGTAATAAATACGTATTATTTCTAATATGAGTTTCAGCATTTCGAATTCTCTCCAGTAATTGATGACGATCATTTATTTCCATTGCATAAACAAGTTGCTTGAAGTGACCCCATAAATAAAAATCGCAAAGTTTAAGTCGGCTGATCTAGGTGGCCATGGTATAGGACCTCCGTTACCAATCCATTTATTTGGAAAATAAGAATGCAGCCATTCGGTCACTTGTTTTCCTCGGTGAGGTGGAGCCCCGTAATGCTGATACCACATATCTTCAATCCGGTGGAGTGGAACGTCATATCTAAACAAACAAAAAAATTATTTTTAACAGCTGATTATGTTTTACTAACTTTTGTTATGCTAACCCATAGCTACTGCGTTTTTACAACTTAGTTTACTTTCAAAGAGATAATTATTTTAAAAGTCCTATAACGTCTTAACAAAGAAAGACAGAACCTACATTCATAAGAATATTTCAATATTTATAAGTTACATCTAGTTTTCATTGCCAAAGTTGGTAAAGACGCTAATGAATCACCCTGTGTAGATTTTCAAACACAGTAATACAGTAAAACTACAGGGTGTAAAAAAGTTCTGCATCAGTTGCACAAATAGGATAAATTGCCGTTTAAACCCATTTTTTGTCCAAATGTTGATTCATAAGAAAACAGAAACAATTCAATATATAAAACCTATTCAGGAACAGAAAAGTTGTACATTATATATATATATATATATATATATATAATAATGTAGTCTACACCTAAACGTTTATTAAAATACACATTAATTAATTTTAAACTATTATAGTACTTAAACGGCCATCCTTTGTTTTTAATAACTAATTCACACCTGTTAGAATTCACCAGTTTTTGGTATTCTTCCTTCGTAATGCTGCGATACCAGGCATAACTTTGGGATTCGATTAATTCCACTTTTCTTTCTGTCATAAGTTTTTCTAAAGGATTTATTTCCGGGGATTGTGCTGGCAAATGTATTCTTTTAACTATACCTTTACTCTGTGGCAAGCAGCATTATCATCTTGAAAAATAAAGGATATGTCAGCAAATAATTCGTTTCCACTAGGCAGCATCTTCTCTTGTAGGACGTCAATGTATTTGGTTGCATTCATCATGCCAGATACAACATGCAGCCCCATATCATGTCAGAGGTTAGATGTTTAATTGTTGGCAAAACACACGACAGATAATTCTTCTCCAGGGAATCTTTTAGCATATGTGTTTCCAGCATGATTGTTATTGTTAAAGGTCGATTCATCACTAAATAATGCCTTCGGCCATTGTTTTGGGGCCCAGTGGCGATGATCCTTTGCCCATCTCAAACCGTGAAGCCTTTGTTGTTCAGATAGGAGAGGTTTCTTTCGGGCTTTGCAACCCCTATGTCCAGATTTAAGAAGTCTCCGTCTTACAATAGAAGTGGATACACTTACACAAGTAGCTTCGGATCATATTTTGGTTAAATCTGTCGAATTAAGGCTTCTGTCGTCTCTCACTGATGTTTTTTTGGACGGCCACTGCGGGGTTCATCTTCAATTTTTCCCGTCGTATAGTATTTTTTGATCACTCTAATAATTGTAGATAGATTGTACTGCACGTTCATAGCTATTTCACGACTGGAAGCGCCCTTTGATGATGAAAAATGATTTTATATGCTTTTTCCAAAACTTGATATACCTTTAGCAAACCTTAAGAATTTCAAACTTTTTTAAATAAATAATAATAATAAAAAAGAAGTTCTCAAACCAAGCTTGTTTACAATTTTTTGACATCTTATGGAAACTGGCAACATTTTAAACATAATACGTAAATTCTATTATTTGTTGGGTGATTACAATTTGATTTCAAACAATGGATCAATTAATTAGAAAAATTAAAGACAAATATATTGACATAAGGACGAGTACACTATTAGGTGGTGTGTTCAATTGAAACCCATCTTTGTGTTATAAAAAATATATTAAACAATTTAATTAGAAATAATTACCGTCACAGCTAAGGCATCTATTTTATTGCTTTACTAACCGGTGTATACCCTGCTCATAGAATTCTTGTGGTTGCTGGTTGAAGAAGTCTGCCACAGCTATCTGTACTTGTACGTCAAACTCAAAGTCCGGACCTTCTAACATCTTTTTCAGAGGTCGAAAGATGTCGAAATCGCAAGGCAATAGGTTGGATGCTCTAAAACTCTTCATTTTTTTCGTTGAAGGTTTTCTTTTGCCACATTAGCAACATGAGACCTAGCATTGTCGTGCAACAAAATGACCCCATGCGTGAGTTTTCCTGGACGTTTGCGTCTTATTGCTTGATGAAGCTGGTTCAAAGTTTAATTGTACATATTTCCATTGACATTAACTTCAGTTTCCTTAAACTCTATCAACAAGGGTCCTTCATGGTCGAAAAAAAATGTTAACATGACCTTGCCTGCAGGAGATGTGCTTTAAACTTCTTCGGTGGCGTACTTGAATGTTTCCACTGCATGGACGATAACCTACTGGATGGTTCGTAATAATTGCACCAAGTTTCGTCACCAGCAGCTATTGTCAGAAGAAAGTCATCACTATTTTGCCTATAGTTTGTAAGGTGTTGCTGAGATAAGCCCATTGGCAAGCATTTTTGAGAGAGACGAGGAATCCATTGCGAACAAACTTTGCTGTACCCCAGATTACGAACAATACTATGGACACATCCTACACTCGCACTAACAATTTCTGAAATTTCTCTAATTGAAATTCGACGATTTTCTCTAATAAGACCTTCCACACATGCCATATTGTTTTCTGTTAATGCAGTACACCGTGCACCTGGTCGCGGATCATCCATAGTCTCCTCTTTTCCATTATTAAATTTTCGGCACCAGCGTATAAAGATGGTAGGACCACAGGCTGATCAAACTAGGACGGATTTTCAACAACATACGCCATTTCAAAATCGAAGTTTTAAAAGTCAGAATCAAATACAAACCCCAGAAACTTGTTAATGTGTTGCTTACAAACACTACGAACATTAACAAACGTCGTTTGAATTATTGCGTTTGTTTTCAAGGCTAAGTTGATCAAAGATGGCTTTCAGTTAAACAAGCCTCGTATTTCGATACTAACCATTATAATGTAACAGAATATAAGGGTGCATCAAAGATTAAGGCATATGGCTTGAGGTCTGGGGTTCAATTCGCAGTACCGGAAATCTTTTGTTGATGTCAATTTTCCCCACAAGACAAGAACTCCAGCAAGCTATTATATTACTAAATATTCTGTGGAGGAAAACTGTTTACACTTCCCGTACCTTGGAACTTCCTTTATCCTGTAAGTTCTATATGTCTGTAGCACTTTCAAAGGTACAACCTGGCGGTAGAATAGAACGTCTACGTCTGAAATGATAATACTATTCCCATTCATTACTCCTGTAAATTTAACATAGTATGTACATTTAATATTGTATTAAACTAGAACATATGAGTGCGGAACCCGCTTTAGGCATTCAAAATGTTGCAAGCGGAATGTTTTCTTTACTTTTATAATCAAAATATGCATACGAAATTCGGTTTGTTATCCTCGATTGCATCAAACATTCAAGTAACTTATCCAATTTGCTAGATGTGAGTGCCGTATTTTCAATCACCATTTAAAGTACATTTGTTAAATGTTCCCTGACAGTGATTTGAGCCAATCCCATAACTAAACTACAATTTATCTTGGTTGTTGTGACGTACAGACTTTAGCATAAGTTCTCTCTCTCTCTCTTTGCCCCTAAGGCTATACAAGTTACTTGATTGATCTTGAAGTGAAATAGGAAATCTATAGGTTAGAAAACCACGCAATTTTTGGTTTGCAACTACTGTTAGACCAAATGTAGCATCGCATTACTCGCAGTCTTACTGTTAATACCAACTTTAAATTACATAACACGTTTTTCATTTGCATAAAATTCTTCGAGCTATTTCTATTCTTTGCTTAATTTCTTACCAATGATCCGTTTTATGATTTATGTTTCGTCCTAAGTATTTATAGTCGGTAACGTTCCTGATATCTATGTTATTTATTCGTATAGAAGGATGTAAGTCAAGTGATCTAGAAAACTTTAAAGCGCTTTTCGTTGAGGTATTTATGTTCAGGCCCATTTCCTTACTTGCTATGTATAAGCGATCCATTAAAGTTTGTAGATCTTGTTCACTGTCTGCGATGATTATGGTATCATCTGCGTATCTAATATTATTTATAATCGTTCCATTAACTTTCATACCTTCGGGCCTGCTTCTAGTGCCTGATGAATTATCCTCTCCGAGTATATATTGAATAATACCGGAGACAGCACGCAGCCTTGACGCACTCCAATTTTTATTTCTGCATTTTCTACTTGAACTGCCGCTGGTTGTTGCCAATACAAACTTCTGATGATTCTTATATCTTTTCCGTCTAAGCCTATTCGATTCAGTTCTTCGAAAATCTTTTCATGTTTGATTCTATCGAAGGCATGACCACTAGACTTAGTATGGCTTCTCTGGTTCCCAGCCCTTTCCTGAATCCAAACTGGTTGTTACTCAGAAAATCTTGGCATTTTGTCCGGAGTCTGTGATATATTATTCTCAGGAACACTTTTACTGTATGGTTCATTAAGCCGGTCGTTCTATACTCTTTGCATTTTCGGGCCTTGGGTTTCTTGGGTAAGATAATAAATGTAGATTGCAACCATTCTTTTGGTATAATTCCCTTTTCATATATGCTATTGTATAGTGTGTGTTAACAAACCTGTTGCTTTCTCACCCATATGCTTCAAATATTCGATTGTAATCTCATCATCACCTGGAGCTTTGTCGCCTTTAGTTATTCCGATAGCATGTTCAACTTCCGATGTTAGAATTTGGGGTCCTTCTTGAGGGAGTACTCTGGGGTATATATTACCCCTATCGTCAAGAAATAATAGTTTTATATAATTTTCTCAAGTTTTTTTCTTTTCCTCCAAGTATAATATCAACTTATTCTGCCCATTTGTGATGTTTATATTGTTCTTCTTTCTCGTTTTACCTGTCATCGTTTTAATCTTTCCGAGTAAATTTAAATCGTGGTCCATAGCTTCTAGCATCTCTATTTCTTCACAGTTTTCTGGTAGCCATTTTTCTTTCGCAATCTTTATCTTGTTTTCTATTTCTTGATTAATTATTTTATACGTAGTAACATTCTTGTTTCTTATTGTTCTTCTTTTCTCCATCAGTTTTTGTATTTCTGGGGTTATCCATTCTTTTCTCTTCTCCGGTTTCTTTCTCCCGATCGCGTCTTTACCTGATTTATCTAGTATATTTTTTAGTTTTGACCATGTTTCCTCTATTCCTCTTTCAAAATTACTAATATAAAATTAATTAAATTATAAAAACAAATCAACAACAACGTGGTGTTATACATTTGCGAATGTAAAGTTGTGCCTGTTGTCAGCGAGAATATTTTTGTACCGTGCAAAGACTCTTTCGACATCACACGACACTACTGGTACACATTCATAATTTACAATGTCAATGATAAATTGAATGTTCATTTCTTGCATCAAGGGCTGTTTCATTTTGCAACACCCAGCTTATATTCTTCAGATGTTGATAGCCCGTATTTTTTGGCAGCACTTCGTTTAGCTTCTTCGTGAAATCCTTTTTCTTGAGTTTAGTTAAACGCTTAACCACATCTTCTACTATTTAGATGCTGTCTTGTAAAGATAATCCCTTCGCTTCTAGTGTAAAGATTTCAGTTGAAATGCAAGCCCAATTAGCTCGAATAAAAATCAAATCTACTGGAATACCTTTTTTTCTCAGAATACCCCGTGCTCCTTCAATGCCCTGCGCATTTTTAGAGTCCATTCGTTAACAATTTTCTTCACAATTTCAAAATTTTCAGCGTAATACACAGCAGCGTCGATGCAAGTTCCCTATCTTGTAAATATTTTGTCGCGGGAGGAAGTGGAACAACTTCCCCCGCAACTTCCCGAACCTTCTGCACACGACTCGGTGCTTTGAGAAAAATCTTTTTCACAGATGATATCAGATCAGTCAGCTGCTCGATGTAAACCATGTGCTAAACAGGCCACAAGTATCATGTTTGGATACTAAATCTGCAATACTCGCATTGATTTAAACATATATGGTGCAGCATCACTACAATCCACTCGCACTTTTTCATATAAAGTTCCAGACGGCCACAATAATCTTAGAGAGTCGTTGAAAAAAGCAGCAATTGTTGAATGATTCTCTTTGCCCAAGACTTTTAGAATAAGCACATATGATTTATTTTTTTTCTGTGTTAACCCCTAATATACCAAACAGAAAATTTGCTACCTATCTTTGTTCTGCGTTGGTTGCTTCATCCAAGGACATCCAAATACTGAGATCCTTTACGTTTTCTCTTAGTTTGTGTAATATTGCTGCATATAACACGGAAACATAATCTTTTCTTAATGTCGATTCGTCTGGAATATTCTGTTTCGTACAGGTACTATACCAAAAAATTGCAAAGAACTTAATTCTTTAATTTAGGCAACGGAATATCAACGCAAATGAAAGCCTTACAAATTTCTTCATTAAATTCTGAACGTTTATATCCAAGCAGAAATTAACACTTGCCGTTGGATATTCTCCCTTTCTAGATTTTTATTACTTGCATGTTTTCCGGTTTGGAAATGCTGCGTAACTTGGAACTTTTAGATTGCCGCAACAGGAACTTCGCAGTATTTACAAAATTATAGACGCCCATCTGTTCTGAAATTATCATAGTCCCTCACAAACTGGTTTAAAATAGCACTTAACTTTTTTTCTTTCGGTATCTTGAAGATGTTAACGCACTGTTGGAACTAGTAAACATCTGATTGTTAAACATTCAACTTTCACAGGTTTTCCCGTTAACGCAACAGTGCCACTCAAACCCCGGTAAATCTCTTAGCATTTCCAAGTATTCTGGTTTTTCGAAGCTTAACAACTAAGAAAGTACCTACCTATTCAAAATACAGCATGAATGAGTTTAGACGATTATTTAAAATTTCAGGGAATACTGCTTGAGGAAGTGAATCTGTACCTGATAACAAAGAATTGTATAAATATGCAATTCAAACAGACAAATGCTGCAAATTATGCATTAATGCTCAAAACAATTAAAATATGCATTTATTACCAAAAATTCCTAAAATATCCAAATGCATAATTAACGTAAGCTTACTTATAACCACAGCAAATTTAAACCATCAGAGAAAAAACCGTTTCCTTCGAAGTTTATTTTTAAAAAGATTCTAGAGAACATATAACAATTTAAAGAATATATTTCTTATGAACTACAAACATAATATGAGAGTCTGTCATGCAAAAATAAGATACAATCTAAAGTATACAGAGTGGGCCAGCAGGTGTCCCTCCTTAGAAATTGGTTGACACAATCACAGAAACGAAGATTGTTAAATTTTCTATAGTATAAAAATGGATCATTATTACTTTCTGTCAAATTACTGTTATTAAATTTCGCAGTGCTGTGAAGCGGGTTCTATTGATACTAATCGTAACTGATGTGGGTAGATTAAAACTCAATTTATAAGGTATGTGAATCGTGCCAGATTACCATGGACTTAAAGGCTCCCTCTGAGAAATGGCAGAAACTGTAAGTGTAGATCCTGGAGATACAGTCATAATTTAAGAAGGAAATATTTTTGCAGACAATGCATAACACCGCCTCCATTATGGTGTTTATTATGTTAGTTTCCGTAGGCGAAACAACAGGAATTTATGCGAATATAAATATCCCGAAATGTTAGGAAGTAGGATATACGACATAACTTTTGCTACATTGTGCAAATGTTATAGTCTCAGGTTTAAAGCGTTGCACTTGCTACTTGCACGTGTGTAATAAAATCACATTTTTATACTCTGTGTATAAACGTAAGCCTTTAACAACTGGTGAACATTTCGGCCTTGATCTACTGGACTGTATTTTTATATTCCTTACACTTCTTGCATGTTGTAATACGAATTCGTTTTTCTTTCAGGTAACGGAAAATGTTAGAGTTAGAATGCCATAGTTGCTATTATGTAAAATATAACCGCCTCTACCAGGTTAGAAATTTGCTCCAGACCAAAAAATACTTAGACTTACGTCTAATTCCTATTCTAAATTTAGATTACAGATTATAAACAAGAGTATTTTTATGCGGTAACAAGGATGTTGAATTAAATGATATGCAAGTAATTCATCGAAGCACTTTAAAATTATAAGCCTTCTATGTTTTCTCTTATCGGATGTAATAATATATATGAGATACGTAAGCCAAAATATATTTATATAAAACAGGTACATAAATCAAATTTATATTTATGTCCTTATATCTTGGACTTCAAAAACGCACTCTCTAACTGAAAAACAAAACTTTAACTTCTAGGGTACCAAAATTCCCTTAAATAAGTGGGGTATGTCACGTCACTCTGGCTACGTCTGGGCCCCACATGTCCGCAACGCTTGCGCGTGTGACTTGAAAGTTCTGCAGCTTTGCAAGACAGGAACAAAGGGCCGCTGATGACAAAATTTATAGCCATTATGCCAGACCTTGGGTAAATTTAAAAATTCCTAGAATCTGACATTCAAACGTTGGGACCCATGCCGCCAACAAAGGATTCAAAAATTTGGAAATGAGAATTCTTCGTTTCTATACTTTACTTACTCAGAGCGATAGAAATATCTCCATATTCAATCCGAACTATATTAAGAGTCTACGGGCAAGGGTTTTCTTCAGTTATGGCAACCAGATGATGTCATCTACAAATCGACCAACTTAGCTGAAGCCGCGAAATATGTAAACAAAGAAGCGAGACAAAATATGCCGTAGTGAGATGAAAGATCCACGTCACAGGGCTAGTGCACTCGGCGATAGAAACTTTCTGTAGGTGCGATGGCTGTAATTTTTTTTATAGCTTTACAATCTATCTCATAGTGACATTTAGGAATTATTTTGGCATATTACATAGAGCATGATTCCAGCGAATATTTTCTTATATTAACACTAAAAGTTTGTTTATGTACAAGTAATTGACACTGCACTTCACTTTATACGAATCGTGTTGGCAAATCCAGCAGCTTGAATCTTTTTGAGCCTAGGCTCTTCGTCGTCAGAGTCCAGTAGGTGTTCCACTAGTGTGTTTGGGCGGGCACTAAGCCTATCGCGGTAGCGAACACTACTGTTATGTATTTCTTCATTAACTGTTGATATTCCTAAGTCCTGTCGAATTAATTCATTCGGAACAAACCATGAGGCATTTACTATCGAACGCAGTAGTTTTGATTGGAAACGTTTTATAATGTCAATGTTCGATCTACTAGCTGTTCCCCATAATTGTATGCCGTATGACCATATTGGTCTAATAATTGCCTTGTATAATAGCATTTTACTCTCCAGTGACAGTTGAGAATTTCGCCCTAGGAACCAATACATTTTCTGAAATTTCAGACCCAACTGCTTTCTTTTAGTGAAGATGTGTTTCTTCCACGTCCGGTGCCTGCCTAAATCCATTCCTAAATACTTAACAGTTTCATCCTGTGGTATTTGTTTGTAGTTTAGTATAACAGTTGGACAGGTACCTCTTCTTGTAATAAATGTTACATGTATTGATGTAGATTCATTTATGCGAATGCACCACTTTTTGAACCATTGTGCTAGGTTGCTTCAATGAGTCTGTAAGTTCTCAGACGCTGTGTTTGGATCCGTATGTGATGCTAATATCGCTGTATCATCACCAAATGTGGCGACTGTAGTACTTGGTGAAGTTGGTAGGTCAGCAGTAAATATGAGATACAAGAGCGGTCCCAATACAGTTTCTTGTGGAACTCCAGCTTTGATTGGAAATAATGATGTAAGGGCGTCTCCATACTTGACTAGAAAATATCTGTTGGGGATGTAGGATTTTAGTATTTCGTAATAATCTGGTGGTAATGTCTTTTTATGTGATTTTAAACAGCAGGCCTTCGTGCCAGACCTTGTCAAAGGTCTGCACGACATCAAGGAACACAGCTGAACAATATTTTTTATCCTGAAAGTCTTTCAAAATTCTGTCTGCCACTCTGTGAACTTGTTCTATTGTGGAATGGTACTTGCGAAATCCAAATTGATGATTGGGTATAGTATAGTTTTCCGTAAGTATAAACATTATTTTCTGCATTAGCAACTTTTCAAAAACTTTGGACAGTATTGGTACTAGACTTATTGGTTTAAACGATGACAGTTCTCCATTTGGCTTGCCAGGCTTAGAATTAATATGATTGTGGCAACTTTCCACTGCTCTGGTATATATCGTAATCTTAACACAGCGTTAAATAGGTGGGTTATATATTTGAATCCCTTCTCTGGTAGTTTTTTAAGAACTTTGCCCGTCATTAAAGCGGATTTAAGTTTGTCGTAATTGCGGTCTTAACATAATTCGTTTTAAACTGCTTAATCGGTAGACACATTTGGAATGGAGCTTCAAGATATTGAGAATTTCATTTTCTTCATCTCTAGTAGTTTGAGATTCGAACGGTCTAAAAACATTGGTTAAGTGTCTTACAAATGCGGAGGCCTTATCATGATCACTTCTAGATATCAGGATACCTAATTGTAGTGTGTGTAACCACCTTCTACGTTGCCTGCGTTTTTTTTTTTGATATTTCCTTTTTAACTTCGATGGGACGGTTTAAATTTGTCTCTATTAAACTTTTCTGCGGTGTCGACTCACAGGCTGCTTGTTGGATTATTTGATTAAAGTTTTCCAGTGCTGAAACTAGTTCTTCGTTGGATTTCAGAGATACTTCGAGTGTTAACGATTCGAAAATTATTTCTCTATAGTGATTCCAGTTCGTGAATCTGCTAGTGAGGCTAAGGGGCTTTTCTTTGATTAATACTTGGGTACTTATTGAAACTATTATTGGTGAGTGGTCCGAAAAGAGGTCTCTGCCTTGAGATAGTTTGGATTTTGAGATGCAGAGACCTAGCAAGTCAGGTGTTTTTGCCATATCTGATGGTCAGTAAATCGGTTCGCCTGTAGACAAATATTGCTGGTTATTGTCTTTATTAATTCTCTATCCTTGGTGGTAGTCAGTATTAATCCCCAGTGCTCGTGTTTTGCGTTGTAGTCACCGCCCGAAATAAACCTGGTTCGCAGTGTATGGAAATATGTTTCGAATTGGTCCTGCTTAATGTTGTGTCTGGCTGTAGTTAAAATACAATAGTTAAACTCACTACTATTTCTCGGACTGTACTAACATTGTAAGCGCGCAGTTAAAGTTTAGAATGAGCTCCGTCCCCATTTAAGTCACCTTACGTGTGCGTAATCTGCGACCAGGGTTTCAGATATATTGGCCAATCTGTAAGTTGACATATAATAGGCTTATGCACACCTAAAACAACAAATAGTATCAGCAAACATTGGAGACCCCTAAAATTAAGTTAGGATTAAAGTGTGTGGTATACTGTTGAGTTTAAAAGCGATTGTAACACCTAGCAAATTTGCTCATTTGTTTTCCTTATATAGTATTCAAGACAATTCTATTAAATTTGCTCGCATTGGAAATTTATTATATAAATTTGACAAACCACTATCAAAAACGATTTTTAAAATCGTACTCTATATAGACCATCATTACTATCATAGATATTTCACACATTATATTACATTTTTCAGTTTCTTAAAATACAGGTTCCACCTCAAAAACTAAAATTTTGTACAAATATTATTTTTCGTACCCCGTTCAGGACAAGGTTCTTAAATAAAAAGAACTAATGAAAAATCCGGAAAATGAAAAAGTATAGATATATAGACGCTGTTAAACTAAAAGGAACTTTAAGAACCATCAGAGGTATGCAAAAAATATTAGAAATATTCATTAAAGTTGTTAGCGGAACATTCTTTTG
The DNA here is from genome assembly GCA_014611495.1 of Limonius californicus. Lineage (NCBI taxonomy): Eukaryota > Metazoa > Arthropoda > Insecta > Coleoptera > Elateridae > Limonius > Limonius californicus. The sequence goes on along the minus strand of JABXWE010000192.1, from coordinate 58,706 downwards.
TTAAGTTACATTACATTTCCACACAGCTTACTTACATTTATTTTATAGCGACTGTCAAGCAAAGCGTGATGCGTACTCCACGGGTTCTCTTAGTACATTAATATTACCGGTATTTGAACTCTGGTAGTTTCATGCACGTCATACAGTAGCCTTGCTTCAATACGCCAATGTGATCCAGTGGTTACAGCACTAGGCTCCGGAGCGGAAGGTAGGGAGGTCAATTCCACGACACGACATGGCGACAGGGCTGCTCAGCCACTTTAAATAATCGAATTCACACGGGGTATTGATGCGGTTATCGAATGCGTGCTGCCCACCGTTTTACCATGTTTCATGAATTTGGCACGTGACAATTGGGTGTTAGAGCAAGATCAAACTCTTTCATGGGGTGTAGAGCTTCACCATGATGATTATATTTATTGCAGCCTTGCTTCAATCCAACTACAGAATCTTCTTTTGTGTTGCGTCCAGAAACATTATCGGTAAGACATGGAACCGTCCTGTATAAAGCGTGCGTTCCATTTGTTTAGCAATATTGGCACAATGGCAGTAAAATGTGAACAAACTTGGACTGCTTGAAATAGGTACCAGATTTCTGAAAAAATTCTGTAAATGTTCATGAAGACTGTGTTTGTAATCTAATTGGTGATGGTAGTTATACCACAGAACTTTATTTTCTTCGTTTTCATGTATGTACGACTGAGAATGTGAGAGAAAAGTTAACAAAACTATAGCATTCGAATAGTCAACCTCATTGAATTAGTAAAATTTAACGGAACGCTTCTTTACTGTCCATGAATCTTTTTTTTTTTAATTAAGACTGAAGTTTATCCAGTGTTTTTTTGTACCCATAATTTTCAAATTGTGAAAGAAGCTTCCGGTACATACTTCTTCTTGCATTCAATACGGCAATACATCTTCATATGGAGATACATTTATCATAAACATGGCTAATAATAACTAATAAAACCAGATGTGGTCAGCCAAGCATATATGATTTTTCATCATACTTTTATTGTAAATATTATCCCTTCGGTATGACACTCGGCTCTCGTTCAGCATGCTTTGAATATACTATGTTTTGAAGTAGAAAAATCATCTCAAAGGGAATAGAGAAATTTGCTTCACTACTGGGAAACTGCAACCGCGGATACATATAGTAGGTACATATTTCGCAGCCTGGTCGCATAATTTCCTTATTCAAATCGATTTATATATAGCGATAACTTTTTTTTTGAGATTTATAACAGAGAACGAGAACATATCGCAGATTTTTAAATTCTCGTCTAAATTTTGTTTCGGATTTAAAGTTTTCATACTTACAGCTTTTTATTCTATCTATACTCCACGGTTTATTTGGTAATTCCTCTTAAAAAATAATATTACAGTAAATATTTCGCTGCAAGGAAGCAATTTATATTTTCCAATTACTCGTATTTTCAGTATAATTACAATTATCTTACCCTGGTTGTTGAAACATATAGAACTCAAGGTACAACAGAACTTGTAAATGAGCATGATTTACCAACTAGAATAATCAAGGCGTTTACATCAATTACACCTGCCACTCTTGTGGAGCCCGCAGATGGTCTTATATATATAAATATATGGAAGTGCATGAAGCCAATTCACTGAGTTATATAAAACAGTATGACAAAACATATCAAAATTTTATCAGTGTAACCTATCCCTATATGTAGCTGTTAGTTTCGAGAAAGCTTTCGTAACCGTTCTAAAGGAGCAATACATAGGTATATAGAAGTAATTAAAATTGTACGTAAAACGCCACCACCACGATACATTTAAACATACTAACCATATCCATAAAAAGAGACGTATTGAACAAGAAGATACTATTTTTTCAAAGCTTTTTACGAAGGTATTAGAAGACACTTACATTTAGAAGTACAATAACTAAACATAAACGGAGAACATGTGTCACACCAAGATTTGCGGACAATATAGTACTGTTAGAGAATATCATGCAAGAATTACAAAAACCTAGTCGTGGGTGTACAGGAAGCTACACAGAAAATACGTCTGAAGATGAACGTAAACAACACTAAACTTTTGACAGGACGTGATTATGCAATAGCGATTCCACTAGTAGTATTAGTAGGGGGGCTGATGTGCCCAGCAAGTAGGTCTCTATGAATCCTTTTTACTAACCTCAGGCATCTCCTCAATCATCACTACCGTTCTTCTCTTCCTCCTCTATCTCTTCTGCCACTCCTTGAGCAAAGCTTCCTGACATGATTGCCAGGATGTCCGGCCATGCGAGGGAACGTTACTCTATACTGTAAAGCGTTGCTGCGCCGAAAACTTTATGTCTCAGTGGTATCGCGCCTCGAATTCTCCTAGAAAGTGGAATGCGGTTACCTCCTACTCTCCACAAGGCTGACATTGTGGGTCGACCCCTACGCTTAAGAATCCTAGATGTCTTCTGAGCTTACAGTGGTTTCTGAGAATTCCTATCAGTAAATTAAGAGTCCGTTAGCTTTTATCCAATAACCAGGACGCTTTAAATTTCCCCGATCCGGCTATAAATAGTTTTGCCTGTCTGGCTACAAAGAGTCTACATCCCCTGCTGAGTCTCGTCCATTTATCTTTTAGCCTCACGTGTTCCCATACTATTAGGGATGACGTGACCTGTTGCTTTAAAAATCCTAGAAAGTGTTCCGGTCCTAGACAGGTTTCCCCGACTGCCAGCTTGGCAAGCTCATCTGCCTTCTCGTTGCTAGGGATTCCGCAGTGTCCTGGTACTCAGACCAATTTTACTTCTTTCAATCTTGTGAGTTCTTCAAGAATGTCTCCGCATTCCTGGACGAGTTCTAACCTCTTCCTGCGTGAACAGATGGCTTTGAGCGCCGCTTGGCTGTCGGAGTAGCTATATACCACTTGCTATACTCATGATATAACCTCTTCCCTTTTGGCTACCACCAAGACGGCATAGATTCCGCAAGGGAAACCGCGATATACTTTCCAAGTGCGAAACTCTCTTATACCCTCTGGTTCTCCAGTTAAACTGCGGGTCCCGTCGACTCTCTGCTAGCTACATGCAAGCTATCGCTGTATCAGACTAGGGAGCCTTGTGGGAGATATACCTCGTTCCGCTCCCACTGTTCCCCCTCAAAGATTGCGAGAGAGCACTTCCTTATCAGTCTCAATATCGTGTGTTTTTTTAAATTTGATTTCAAAGTAGGCGCTGAAAAATGCATTGTGATCATATCACAAAACGTTTGTAACCCCAGTTTTAAAAATAGATTAGACAAAGAAGCATTCGAATGCAAGCATTTAAATATAGCTTAATTAAAAAATAAATTTCCACCAAATGATAATAACTTAATTGTAGTTAATGCCAATAAACAAAGAATTTATAAAAAAGATGATCGATATGTTCACCGCCTTCACTCAGGCGCACTCGAACTCTTCTCACAATCCCATTGCTGACATTTATTAATATAATATATGAATGGTTATTAATTTCAATAATTTGTTCCAATATTCTGTTCTTCATTCAGGTCATGTATTGGTTGCTTGGAAAATGGAGTTCTTTAAATACGCCCACAGGAAGAAATCGCATGGCATGAGATCGTTAGATCTGGCAGGATAAGGTATTGGATGGTGTGTTTCGACTAAGAATCCATCTGTCGAAACATTCTCGTGTCATATTTAAGGTAGCATGCGTTGTGTGCGCAGTGGCCTCATCTTGTTGGAAAAAACTTCGATGCTCTTCTGCAGCCAAAGTGCCTGAAAATAAAATGTCTTTGTTGATTTTTGAGCAAATACACTCTTTTGTCTTACTTTTGCCTTTAAAATAGTATGGACCAAATGTTCTCAGGGTCACTGTTATAATCGGACCAAGCTGTGTAGTCTTCAATAGCGAATAACAAAGTGAAAACACACACACACACAGAAGAAAAATATACGGAAGATCAAAAGAATTAATCATACAGAATCTAATTAGCCCAATGCAATTCAACGTTATAAGTGCTTTCCCTTAACTGACACAAGATAATATTCAAATTCGTTATTGAAAATAACATATTAAAACACCAGGTAGTGTTTTATTTGCTCTTTAAAATATTTGTGTTGTTAGAAGAAAGACTGCCACGAAAGATCTTATTCTTATATTCCTTGTATAACTTCAAACTTGGTGGAATCCCGTACCCTCTTGAATTTTGAATTTGTCTACTTCAGCCCGAAAGCTCTCGCATCATGTCGGTCATTTTACACGAACGTCCGTTGCCAAACTCGTGGTCCAGAAAATTTGTTGAACAAAATTAGAAAAGTAGGTTGTTCTTTGTTGAAGCCATATCTCCACCAACACGTAAGTATCTTCCGTTGCCAATACTTCTTTTGTTGTATAAATATCGGTAAAATTTATAACCTCCAAAGTAACTTGAGGTAAATTTTCGATGGGGAGCTTCTTCTCTCAAAATTATTTCCACTGACCGAAGAAGCACTTTCTTTATTTTAATTTCATATTGATATTTATTAATTTTTAATTAAATCTTGTAAATTTAAAAGTTTCATCAAATGAGATTAAAGTTTGTGTCAAGTTAACAAATTCATCAGCCCATAAGCGGACGATGATCGAAGAAATACTTGAAGAACCGATATTAAGTTACAATTTTTCGATGAAATTGGAGTTTTTGTGAAGATTTTCACAAAATCTCGACCGCAAGTTGAAGAAAACACGTTGAATATGAACACAAATATTAACACTTTTATTTCAAATCACAGTAGGTATAAACTTTTAACACTAAATTAACCATTTTTAGCGGAACTGCATTTTCGCGTACTTACGGCTCGAAGGTCAAAGTCCAACTTTGTTTTTGTTTTTCAAGCAAAATACCAGATTTTTCCGCGCGTTGCTAAGCAACCGCTTACAAACAAGTAAAAGTTTATGCAACACCAAAGGACTTAGCCAATAGGGTCACAGCATTACATTGACTAAATTATTGACAAATATCTAAAACTTACAATAACATTATTATCAATAATTTTACAACAAAATGAAAATCACCACTATGCTACCTACAAAAAGATAAACGTTTCGATACCTCATTTGGTATGTTTTCGATAATGCATTTGGAAATTGACAAATATTTTTATTTATTATTTTATAAATAAATTATTAAAATCCACTTCAATGTTTATCAAATCTAACACAAAGCTTTCTCACGTACATTATCATATTACTACAAACATATTTTTCTTAAAAGAAAAATATTAATACACAAATTTACACTTTAGTATGTAGCTGTCAAAGTGATTACATTTTCACTCATATTCCATAAATTACAGCTTAAGAGTGCACAAATAAAGCTGAAAATTTTTCTCTATGCTTTTCTGAACATGACTAAAAACGAATACAACCAACTTTAAGACCTAAAATTCAAGTTACACAGTCTACAATGCCAAACCAATCAGCGGAGACTACTAAATTACATCGTACTTGATCTAGATATGGCTAAACAACTTATTTTCGTGCAAGGTATCATAATATAGCTTTAGTAAATTTAGCAATATGTTAAGATATCTCAATTAGAGCCTGCTGTAACACAGCAATATATATATATATATATATATATCATCAATAATAGCCTTCTTGTCCCATTTCTAGACATCGGCCTCTTCTCTGCCATGTGTTTCACCTCAGCGCTAAGGTAGAAATACGGGGGACCTACAGTTTAACGTCGAATCCGATCGACAGAAATTCCAGAACAGGTTTTTGGCATTAACGGTTGCAAGCCGGATTGGGAAATTGTGTTTGGCGGGAGATTGTAATAGTAAGCGTATTATAATTCATGTATCGAGGCGTACATATTTTGTATATTAAATAATAAATAGTTGTAGTAGCAGCGGATCGACACTATTATAAAATTATAATAAATATTTTCAGCTGGCTTCAGTACATACATTTATTCTGTTCACCAACCTTCATCAATAATGTTGGACATAGTATAAAATACTAAATTAAAACTATTGAGTAGACGGTATTCAAAATTATATACTATGAAACTGAAGGCTCAAAACAAGCTGTACATTTTTCGAACCTCTATTCAAAGGGAAAACAGAAAGCTAAATTCTTCAAATTCTCTTTTAACGTGGATGGACGCATTGGAAGTTTTATGCGAGCAACTGCGTGGAATAAACGTGTTATAAAGTTGGGGAATGTGTCGTTTCAGACTCATTGACTGCACAGCAATCCTTCAGTTTCAGTGCACATCCTCCAGCGTCCGTAAAAAACCCTTCGATTTCTGAATTGCTTTAGATCTCTATTTTTTTATACTCGCTTCCTCGAATCAGTTCGTAGTACAAAGCCATAGATCCGCTTAAGGTTCTATAAACTATACTCCCCTAGAATAGTAATCTTTCCTGGGGAATAATAATTACTCGCGAGGGGTAATTAAACAGCGCTAAATTAACTGTCAGAAAGTCATGAAAGGCTGAAACCGTTATCGCTGCAGACGTGGGAAGAATAGAAATATCTTGAGATAACAACGTAAAACATAACCGAATGACACATCACATTCGTTGTGAGAAATATTGGAATGAAAAAGTATTAAGTTTTGTCACGATTGTAGTTTGGCCAGACCGATTTTTGTCGTAGGCTTAAAATTCACAGTTTCCACATATCTATGCGAAGTATCTCGACTTCTTTATTGAGTCTTGGAACGAACGAATTCCTATAAATGGATCTCGAACGTCAGACTTGCTACCTCTGAAAAACTTCGGGCCAAATTGTTCTTATTGGAGCAGCATAGCAAGCTTAAGATAAAACCATAGTTTTGCGACTGTCAGTTACAAGTGCACTTTCTTTCCAAACTTTCTGCTATTTACTCAACTTAATACTTGAACTACATGTTTGTTCACTTGCTTCTGAAAGCTTGCCACTATTAAAATCAAATAGCGCATCCCACAACATCAATTACTATAATTCAAGCAGTTATTCATGTTAAAACCACTCCCTTTAAATAACACTAGTTAGTTAACGTCTCTCGCAATTAACGAATCACTTATTAAATGAGATTAATAACGAATTTATCTGTGACCGTAAAGAGCTGTTTAGTCACGGGTATTTCTGAACGAAGTAGGTTTAAAATATTTTCCGATCCCCTTTAGTACCGAATTAAACATTTATGAGTCCCTGGGTAGTAGACATCAAGATTGAAAGTTTTCTTCCCTGTTAGAATGCTACTTTTTTAGAACGTTTAAACCAAAATCGTTCAGAACCAAACCGAAACAAGGTCCTCTTGATATAGCTCAGAATTGAGAGTCAAAATCGAATAAACTTTACGCCTTTAAAATAAAATACAAGAGTATTAACATGAAGGATATTAAACTAAATATTTATTCGGAACAGAAGTCAACTAAAGTATCTGCTTTGACAATTAATTAAAACCGACGCCCTTCGTTTAGTAACTTCTTCAGTTAGCTATCTACATATTTTTTCGAAACTGTTAATATCTTTGTTATTACTTATTTTCTGGCAAGTTATTGAAACGGGATTAAATCGTAGACATTATCCGACATAATAGTCAACACTCAATACATTTTCGTTAACGAAAATACCACTTATAAACATTATTACCGAGATTATTTATCACTTGAATTAGAAAATAATGTGTAATAATTAATTATGGAAGTTATTAAATTTTACGAGAATGTATCAGAAACCCTTAAAACACATAAAACACAACATACACTGATAGTGTGACTTCAACTGCAAAGTAGGTAAACAAGAAAAAGGCGCGAAGTAATGTAGGGAAACATGGGATCGGAATAAGAAACCCGAGTGGCTCTCTGATGAGAAACTTTCTGGAACAAGAGAAATACTACAATACGAATACGTTTCTTAAAGATAGACAACAGAAAGTGGACGCGGATAAGCCCCGATGGTAAAACAATTAATCAAATTGACTTTGTCTCTCAAAAGACCCTAAAATAATCGATGATGTAGAATTCCTAAACAGATGCAACATAGGAAGTGACCACCGTCTAGTCAGAGCAAAAATAAAAAAAAATAAAAGACACAAGGAGACAAAAAATAGAAAAAAGTCGCAAAGAAATAATACACTATGACAAACTGAGAGAACGAAGAAGAGCACCTACCAGTGCAAAATAGAAGACATAATACAGAACGAATCGCCAGAGACGCTATCAATAAACAAAGAAAATGAAAAATTACTCAGAATACTACAAGAAGCTGTGAAACCATACAAAAAGTGCAAATCTAAAAAAGTCGATGAACTAAGTACCAAAACCAACAAAATGTGATAAAAGCGCAGATTACTTATCTTCCAAGGCAAACGAAATACAGAAACTAATAAAACGGCCAGTCAAATGGCAAAGGAAGATATCACACACTACAATGTCAAATGCCCCCAAGAAATACTAGAAAAGCATATAGGAGTAAAAATTTTTAGAAGAAACACTAAACCAAGGAAACAAATAATGAAAGTCAAGAACAACGAAAGCCAGAAAATTACCGAACGCGACGAAATCTTAAAGGTATGTGAAACATTCTTCAAAGAACTGTATAAAACAAAAGTAGATAATGACCTACCAGAAATCGATCGCCAAAGAACTATCGTAAATGTAAACTTAGAAGAAGTACCCTCAATCACAAAAGAGGAAACAGAACTTGGTTTAAATGAAAAATGGAAGAGCTGCGGGAGAAGATGGAATAGTGGTGGAAGTGATCAAAAGTGCAGAAGAAGAGTTCATGACAAAATTTGTTACACTATTCAACAAATGTCTACACGAAGCGGATGTACCTTCAAAGTGGTGCAATGCCATAATAATACTAATCTATAAAAAAGGCGACGCACAAAACTTGGGAAACTATAGGCCGATAAGTCTCCTCTCTCAGATATACAAGGTGTTTTCTAGAATAATAACAAGCAGACTAACAAATAAGTTAGACTTCTACCAGCCCAAAGAACACGCAGGCTTTAGAAGAGGATTCCGTAAAATAGAGCATCTTCAAACAGTACGAATATTAATAGAAAAGGTCACCGAGTACAATATTCCCTTATATATGGCATTTTTAGATTATAGTAAAGCTTTTTAAATAATAGAAATGTGGACAGCCTTTAAATAATGCCAGAATTGACAGCAGGTACAGCAACATCATAAAACGTATCTATGAGCAGGCCACACTGAAAGTAAATCTACACAGAAAAACAGATAGAGTAAAAATAGAAAGAGGAGTGCGACAAGGGGACATGTCTCCGAAGCTATTCACAACGGCACTACAAGATGCACTAGAACAAATGAACTGGAACGACAGAGGCATAAATGTACTAGGGGAAAAATTACATCATTTAATGTTTGCAGACGATATCGTTCGCTTCGCAAATGACAAAAAAGATTTAAGATTGATGACTTATGATGATGATTTAAGACTAAATACATGATCAACCAAATCAACTACATAGGTGTTATCACAATAGACAATGAAAACATAGAAACAGTGACACAATAGGTACACGTATTTGGGACAAACAGTAACACTCGGAAAGGAAAATCAAAGCCTCACCTGGGCTGTTTTTGGAAAAATTAAAGATATACTCCAAATGAAGCTACCCCTACAACTAAAAACAGAACTCGATCACCAGTGCATCCTACCAGTAACCACCTATGGCGCTGAAACCTGGGTACTAACAAAATCAATAATCCATAAACTAAAGATTAACCAATGTGCAATAGAATGAAAAATCTTTGGAATAACCCTAAGAGACCACAAGATAAATGCATGGATTAGAGAAAGAACGAGGGTGCAAGATGTAATGGAGAGGGTGGCTGGTCATGTTGCACGAGGGCAAGGAAAATAGAACAAAAGGATTATTGCATGGAGACCCTGGGGACAGAGAAGAGGGGTTGGACGCCCCCAGATGCGCTGGGTAGGTGATATCAAACGAACAGCGGGTTTGAACTGGTATATGGTGGCGCAGGATCGAACAAGATGGAGGAGCTTGAAGTAGGTCTATACCCGTAGAGTAGAAAACGGCGAAACAAAGAAGAAGAAGAATTAATTATGGCATTACCATGACATTAATATATTACCAAATAAATAAAATTTGTATAGGGGTGAATTCTGCAGTATTGTGCGCCCAGGGATTTCACAAGAGAGAGAGATTTGGAATTAAATACTGAATTTAATATGCGTAACTGCAAAGTAATGGCGTAAGTGATTATTACAGTAAAATTCCTAAAGAGTGACATCAGCTAATACAGTATGGCTATTAATTTACAGTACTGAAACTTTCAAACTTTATTCACTTAAAATAATAGGAGTATGTAATAATAAATATACACTTAAGTATTAGCGTTACGAATAACGTGCTCTAAGTGCCCTCCATTACGTTGAATGGACAGTTCGTATCGTTTTTCCATATTTGTGACCATATTCGAAAATAGAGGCTGTTGTATCTGTCGTATGGATTCTCTAATTTTCTCTTTTAACTGTTGTATTGTCGTCGGAGGGTTATCTCGGAAAACCCGTAGTTTCAGCATACCCCAAACATATGCATCCAATGATGTTAGGTCCGGAGAGTGAGATGGAAAAGAAAAATCGGTGAAACGTGAAATGACATTGTCTCCAAACGTCTCTCGCAGAAAGGTTCTTGTAGCCTGTGCTGTGTGGCACGTTACCCCATCTTGCTGGAAAAACTGGCTACCGAAGGGCAAGTTTCTTGCTCTGCAAAACCTCCGAAGGTCATCTACAAATGGTGTGAGAACTTGAGTTATATAGGGCTCTTGATTAACAGTTACTGCACGCCCGTTTTCTTCAATGAAGTAAGGCCCAATCGTTCCTTGTCCAGAAACTGCGCACCAAATCGTCACTTTTTCACTATGCAACGGTATTTCTTGCACCTCTTCTGGTTGTTGGAAACCTAAAAATCTATTGCTACGCCTACTGACATGACCTGACAAATGAAAATGACATTCGTCACTGAACCAGATGTTACTGATAAAACTGGGATTATCATATTGCAAAGCAAGGATTCTAGCACAGTATTCAAGTCTTGCACCATAATCACCGATTCTCAATTGTTGGGTCGTCTGAATAACGTATAAATGGGCATTAAGTTGTTTCAATATCTTCTGAAGAGTCCTCCTATTCATATTCAATTTTGCAGCAGTTCTCCGTTGACTACGACGTGGTGAGTCCGTAATTTGATTGAATACACGTTCGTGATTTTCGTTGGTATCTATTGTTCTTCTTCGCCCAGCTCTACCTTTTCCTTGATGTAGCACACTTCCAGTTCTTCTAAATTTGGTTATAATGTTCGGTAGAATAGCATTACTTGGTGCCTGTTTATTGAAATGCGCCGAAAATTGTTCGCGGACGAATTTAATGCTTGGACCATTTTGTCTACCCAAACCGTATGAGCGAAAATAGTATTCTACTAAAAAGACTTTCTTCAGTAGATAACATTATTTACGAACTTGCAAACATGTCACTACATCTAAGCAAAACCAAACGTCAATATTTATGTCAAATAACGGTGTCAATTGTGCGAGGTTTAAGCACAAGTAGGCCTACTGTTTCAGTACTGTAAATTAATAGCCATACTGTAGAACTATACAGTGCTATCCTAAGTTTCTTATTTGCATCGGAAAATGTAGTGGACCAATACCTACAAATCCTCACAATATCCACCAAAAAAGTGTAAATTTCGCATTATCCGGGACGCCATGTATCTCTAAGGCTAATTCAGAAACGTGAAAGAGATGCGGGCTAGAGGTCAGTGTGTTAGAATTTTACACTAAAGGTATGGGGTTCAATTCCTAGCACCGAAACTTCGGATTTTTAACGGTCGTTCTTCTTTGTAAGGGGATGGCAAACCAGCATAGTATTCTGCCTAGTAAGTCTTCTTTTGACTACTGTGTTTAACTGTAAAGAATCAATACAGCCTGGTTGTAGCTCAGTTAGCAAAACGCTCGCTTTCTATTGAAAACATCGATTTGACTACACTTTCCGCGGTTCCGATCCCATGTTAAGCTGTAGGTCCTCTATGTGTGTGACACTTTAAAACTCCTAATACTGATATAGGCAAAATATTGCTACAGAGACAAAGCACTGAAAAAGACGAACAAGTTTTATAAATATACACTCACAAACTTCAGTGGGTGATTTGGTAGCTCATTTACAGAAAACAAGTTCTATGAAAACCTTTCGTTGCGGATTTACAGCGCTTTTACGTTACCCCATACAATCATTTTTTCTGATAATTTCAACAATTACTGCATTAGCGCAACAACATCTTCTATATATTTAAACATGGAAACTTGAATATAATTTTTAACGTTGTAACTGCATAGTGCTGTTGGAACACCAAACTAACATTTGGTGTTAGCTGAACAAACATATATCTATTCACGTGTAGTTCAAATACAATTTTTCATTTAGATTGAGTTTTTTTTATAAATGAGGCAAACATTTCAATGTTATAATAACTAGACCCCATTAATATAGTCTATGCCGCTGTAATAACTCAACATATTGAAAGATCGTTGACTCTTAGCAGCTATGAAAAACTTTAAGATACTTATACCAAGCTCATTATATCAGTTGGTGTTAATTTATGTATTCAGGTGTAAATATTTTGTTTTCTAAACTAACTGTAACTACAACCAGATTGTAGCTAATGAACTATACGTAACTGTGAATCAATTTTAGAAAATGTTGTATGTATAGCTTGAATAAAGACACACGTTATGTTGTGCCCAGCCAACCTCCATGAATCTTCTGAACGATCAGGTTAATTTAAACAATCACTTCCGCAAATAAGTAAACTTGGGTATGTTTTGGAAATATATTATTTACTCCAACTTCTTAAAAAACATTACAAACTCACAAGTGGGATATTTAAAAAAAACGCTCTCAGCTTATGAATCAACACTGTTTCTAACTTCTGTTGTTACCTATTAATCAGGTACACGCTACCAAAAAATATTCTTATGGAGTAATTGTATAATATTATCAAAATAGCTGTGCAAGCTTATATCCATTTATGCGATTACCAATATGAACACAATATACTATTGTTAGAGATTATCAGGAATATTATACAACTTGATTATGTGTAAAATGAAAATTCGTCTTGAATCTTGAACCATTTTTGGTCCTTATTTAAAATGCAACGTATCTCAATAAATTTAAGTCGTGATGAGTGTCTCACAGCTCTTACTTTGTCCGAAGAAGGGTATTCTTTCCGCGCTATCGCTGACAGGCTTGGAGTGAACCACACAACCATTTTTCAGAGAAACTAACAAACATAACAGGCAACCAGGGTAAGGGCGACCACGTGCTACTACCGCTGTAGAAGATCGTTTTCTTCGAATGCGTGCACTAAGAGAGCGCTTTACCACTACAAGAGTCCTACAAATACAACTTTCAGCAGTACATAATGTGCAGCTTAGCATTGAAACCGTTCGCCAACGTCTTCTGGAGGGAAATCTGAGAGCCAGGTTACCAACTACTAGCCCACAGTTGACTGCAGACCACCGCAGCCACAGATTGGATTTTGCTAGAAACCGTTTGAATTGGGAAAATGAAGATTGGAGACGCATTTTGTTCACAGACGAGTCCAGATTTTGTTTGGAGAGTTCTAATAGGGGCAGTCGAGTTTTTAGACGTCCAAATAAACGATATGCTCAATGCAATTTTGCCCCCACTACTGCATTGGTGGTGGCTCAATAATGGTATGGGGTCATATCTTCCACGACCCGCACAGACCTACACATCTTCCCCGAGCTACATTACGGATATCTTAGAACAGTATGTTGTGCCATATGCCCCATACATTGGAGACAACTTCCAACTAATGCACGACAACGCTGGGCTCCACACAACCAGAATTGCGCAAGAATACCTAGACGACGTTGGTATTCCTGTTATGCAGTGGTCAGCCAGAAGTCCCGACTTGAATCCGATTGAGCACCTCTGGGGCATTCTCGGAAGACAAGTACAATCGCTTTAACCACCCCCTGCAATTCTTAACGACCTAGGAAATTCATTAGTGGAAATGTGGGATAGTCTTGAAGAAGAGCAGTTAAGTGTGTTAATTTCAAGCATGGACCGTCGTTGTCAAGTTGTAAACCTGTAAACTTACAATTTTTCAGTTTTCGAATTTTGGTTTTTTAAGTTTTTGCGTTGATTGTTGTTAATTTGGATAAAATATGGTTACTTAATTTTAAGCATTATATATGATTAAACGTACTTCATTACATGCAATACTTTAAATAATATTACGATTCTTGCTTGTGGTGCGTTAATTTCTTGGAGCAGTGTATATTATGTGTTAATTGAAACTCTGCAAACTCAAATTCTTCTTATGGTTGGTTATAGAGATAGAACTCTAATACAAATATAATTTTCGAGGGCACTATTAACTTGATAAAATATTTGCGTAAAGAATGTAACTACCATCTTTCTACCAATTCATATTGAGGGGTATTAATATTTACAGTTCGTACTTCTAGTAAAGTTCTGCAAAATACACATAAAAAATAACACTGAAAAAATGTTGAGAGCACGGCTAACAAAGTTTATAATAAGGCTTCGAAATTTCCAGCAAAAGTTACATAAAGTACAAGGCATTACAGACCGAAATTCGGTGTTGACATTAGAGTTAAAGATGGTAACCTAGATTCGAATCGTAACGGATAATACGTTATATAAACTCAATTAATTCCGTGCTTCGTTTCTTTGTTTAGAGTCTCAGTGGAAATTTAAAATAGTCGACTATCTTTGCCGATTCAGGACGATTATGTAAAGAAATACTTTTTATGTGTACGTTTCAGTTAGTTTGTCTTTAATCGTTTACTTACTTATTTTGGTACATTCAGCAGTCTACTGAAGGTATTTTAAGAATTGCAATTTAATTTATACCAAGTAGTACGGAACAGTTTAAAAACTAGGTTTAGATTGTAAAAGGTAAGGTTATCGAAACTCTTATTTATTCTTATTAACTTGGTTAAGCTGCCTCATAAGAAAAACTACACAGGAGTAGATAACATCAACAAAACTTTAACCAAAACGAGGGTTTTGTGACCCTAAATAACCCTTAAAAAATGAGCTAAAACAACACATGATCGCAGCAGAAGAACACGCAGCACCTCAGACAACAAGTATGGGCATTACTAACAAACTGGCACCAACCAATAGAAATCCATTAGGCGAATCGAGAGTTCTCGGCGAAGGAAATCTTGTAAATAGCGGATCCGCCGGTCCAGCACTCATTGCGTTCTAATAATGTTCCCTGTAAGGGTTAGTGAAACATCAGTATCAATCAATCCTATGACAACATGGTCTAAGCCCGAAGAGAGGATACCCAAACCGCGGAAGCCTGAAACTTGCATACTAAGATATAAATAACAAAAATTCATCAGGCAAACGTTTTCTTGATACACCCGGAAATCGCAAACAAAAATTCAAAAGAACAAATGTGGGCCATTACGCATGCCGTTGCATGGTTATTAAAGATCAATGAAAGTCCGGAGTCCAGCCAAAGCACAGCTGTTTTCAAATCGGTATCTCCTTGTGGTTTCATTGGAGCTGACCAAAAATGTTGATGTATATCTTAGTACCGGCAGTCTAACGCTTAAGAAGCGGTGAATTAAGGTATCCTTATCATCCCCTCATTTTCAACACCTGAGATCATCACAATGTTTACTAAGGCGTGCAAGTGTTTCTGTAAGTGACCGTGTGCTTTTATTAGGCCGGTCACTATTTGAATATTTCTCCTGTTTAGTTGTAGCAGCAATCTAGCCGCCTTATGTGACGGTTCTTTTATAAACAGTTTTTATTTACGTAGTCCTAATTGCAAATTTTAAGAGACTGAAAACCAAACGGCAGTACCGTTGCCAATTTCCTGTTTTACAATAGGTTAATTAAATAAACTTTGGAAAAACCCCTTAATACCACGATATTTAGAACACCTAAATACGTATTTCGACAACTAAGCTGCCATCTTTAGTAGGAACTTAAACTAACGAATATAACTTGGCCAAGAAATACCTCTGAAGATAAGTCCTTTACCAAGTTAACAATTGAAGTCCAATCAAATACGTATTTTAGTGTTCTAAATATCGTGGTGGTAAGGGGTTTCTCCAAAGTTTATTCCTGCTTTATGATTGACGGAGAGAGACGTAGAGATGGTTTCGGCTCAACCAATGGTTTCGCTGAGTCAGTTCTTGCTAATGCATTCGCCACTTTGTTTTCCTCAATATTACTATGTCCTGGTAGCCCAGGCAGTTTGACCCAGTTGCAGAAAACGAACAGAGGAGGTTCTACATGAGCTTAAAGCTTTAACAGCCACCTGACTGTTAGTGTATATATACTATAGATGTGCTTATTGTACTGTCCTTTCTTCAGATTCTTCCATGAATTCAGTTCATCTTCTCTCCTCTGCGAGCGATCTTGTATGTCTGAATGAAGTATTTTTGAAGGGCTTCTCTTCACTCCTTTGGTGTCCCTTGTCGTAACCACTAATTTAAATTTCACTTGTAGGGAGATCCCCGCCAGTTTTTATGTACAGGTCTAAATTGCAAACACCTCTGCCTAGAAGACTGTGGTGTATAGTCCAAGAAAAAAAAATACTTCCACTTTAGGATTAAAACTATACACGCCTGTCCTCGTACCTTCTCTAGTCTTCGAGCCATCTATGCACCAGACTAGACCTTTTGGCTTTAGGAGTTACTTGGGGACATACATAAAATGGTAATACTTGAGATCTTGTCACTTCTGACATGATCTTTCCATGTCCTACTCTCTCTCGTTTTGATTTCCACATAACCCTTAGCTAGTCCTGCAAGCAGCCTTCCTAGCATTGGTCTGCACCATGAGATGAAGAAGGGGCAATCCCAAAATTGCTTTCAGAGCCTCCGTGACTGCTTCGCTCATAACGCCTGTTATATCCAAACAGGCTCTGAATTTAATTAAACCTATTCCTGATACTCGTTTTGCAAATGGATGTCAACCGTACCAGTGTACATCTGAAGGGTAACTTTTATAATAAGTTCCTACTCTTACAGATTTACAAAGAAGCAGTTGAACTTAGTATCTCTATTTGTATTTCTACATATTCTTTCCATGTCAGCTTGGCTTTTAGGATGACTGCCAGATACTTCACCTACCAAGAAAACGATAGTCTGCTGTCGAAGAGTATTGGATCCCTAGGGGCCCCTAAGCTTCACTTGTTAGGAAATAGGACAAGTTCAGTCTTGATCGGGTTGACCTTTAGTCCTTGCCCTAAGCATCGCTGTTTCACTGTATAAGCTTAGTAACAGCGTTAGGGAATTATCCAACAGGAAGTATAGCAAGGTCGTTAACATATTCTAGCATAATGACGCCTGTCTATTCGAGTTCCCTTAAGAGTTCGTCGATGACCAGGCACTATAATAGTGGTGATAAAACACCCCCTTGTGAACAACCACAGTTTACTGTTGCTTTTATGCTGACCTCATCCCGTGATATTGATAATTTTCAAACGATCAACATTAAACGGATCCACGGAAAATGGATTCGGAGGACGTTTTACCTAACGCTCCTTAAACTTAAATATCCAAGAATGAACCCGCTTATTCGAAAACTGTAGAATTGTAATAGCCAGGAAATTATTTGAAAAAATTTAATATAAATATTAAAGTCTTAAAATGAAACCAACAATACATTTGCCATAAAACTAAGACAACAGTCATAAAAAAATTGTGTACCTCATGACGAATCCCAAAAAGAAAAACAAAACGTCGAATCATTTTCACGATAGTGGAATCATAATGATAAAGTGGATTAAATCTTATTATTACCATTGAATTATTCCTCTTTGTCCAAATTCGACATTGAAACACCCTCGCAAAATTTAAGAATACCGTAAACGAAACATGTGGCATATTCATCATCATCATCATCATCATCAACAGCCTTTCCGTCCCACTGCTGGGCATCGGCCTCTTCTCTGCCACGTGTTTCTCCTCAGCGCTAAGGTAGAAACACGGGGGACCTACAGTTTAACGTCGAATCCGAACGACAGAAATTCCAGAGAAGGTTTTTAGCATTAAGATCCCACGGTTGCAAGCCGAATTGGGAAATTGTGTGTGGTGGGTTGCAGACTAGATTTTTATAAATCTGCATAGTGGCATATTACTTAAGTAAATTTCTTAGAAATGCTTTTTCTGTAAACGCAGATCCTGTCGCACACAGTACTACCTAGTGTTTATCGAACCGAGTCTAACTTTCGAATCGAATAATACTAATACAGAATATAAATACTCTAAAATAATGTTCAAACGCTGATCTGTGTCGAGAATAACAAATTCGACTGACGCGGTATAGTCGTTATTTTTGGAAGAATATGATCCACGTAGCTCTCGAATGTCATCAAAATTCTTATCACGACTTTAACTGGATGAGCATTGTTTCAGTCGTATTTGATGAACTTCCAGTGCTGTAAGCTTTAAACAATCCCAACGAAATTTAAATGATTGTTTACAATATCTTAAATCTAGTTGTAATGGCGCTGTTGCATGAGCGTTGGTTTTGCTAAATGCGGATATATGATAGCTTCTATTATCCCGGATGCAATTTCTTTATCTCTTTCATTTCCACGCGATTCGCTATTTTATGGCTTTCGATATCACTATATTTTATACCTACATCAATTCGAACGAAGATCATCAAGAATAAGTAAAAGCATTTCAAGCTCGTCACAAAAACTTAAGAGCAACATAAAATTGGCTACCAACAAAAATAGTCTGTTACTAAACATCTTTATTAGAGATGAATCTGGTCTAGCTGTGATCACGATGAGATCAACAATGAAAAAGTTCTTAAGCTTTTTTTAATAAATCAGTAAAGTATTTGAGTCCTGTTTATTAATTAAGCTTTTTCCAAACTTGTTGTTAGTCTTTCTCCAACAACCAAGATAATTGTATAATGCTGATAAACGATGGCAAGCTTGACCTGTTCGTATAGCAGTTAGTTGTACAAATTATAAAGTTATACAGTTTTGGAAAGGGTGTAGATATTGCATACGCAGATGAGTATTTCCCATAATTCCATCAAACAAATAGAAATAGCTTTGATGATGAATAAAAGGCTGGTCTTATGGATATGTAATAAATTGATCAAAAATTCACACAAGACCTCAACTCCGGTTCCAGCATGGAACAAAATATATAAAATAGACCCTCTATCTATCTATCTGTTAATTTGGTTTAAATACAATACTTGTCTTAGTTCTTTAAACACAATTTGTTGTATTTTGAATATTCATAATACCTTCTTATTAAAAATTTGTGGCCACACGATGTTAGGCTTCATAGGCTAAAATTCGCAGATGGTCTCAGCGGCAAGCTAGGAGAATAATGTTAATCAAAAATGAAATTATAGACCTTAAGCAACATTATTTTAAACAAATTCTTTGGACGAAATTTGGATAATTCTTTTGTTTTTTTTATTTTTTTAAGAGCCCTCATTCGGTCCATTTTTGGACATAGGCCTGCCTCATTTGTTTCCAACTGTCTCGGTTCTGTGCCTCCCTCATCCATGATAAACCCGCAGTAAGTTTTATGTCGTTTGTCCAGCACTTTGGTGGTCGTCATCGGGATATTTTTCCTTGGTATGGTCTCCATTGCAATATTATTTTTGTCCATCTTTCATCCATATGTTTTGTAAATTTCAAAATTGTCGTAGTATTAAGTTGCTTTGGAATTTTCGAATATACTTAAGCGATTTTAATTTACTTAAGTTTATCCCAATTGGATTTCCAACATTAAAGTACCAATTTTCAAATCGTAGCAGCCTAGAGTGTACACAATTTCCTGTTACCATTTTAAAGCAACTGAGTAAGTGTACTGTACTACAGGAAAACAGCCTCACGTAGAAACTTAATCTGGATATAAATATGTTTACAATGAATTCCTAGAATTTCTGATTTAACCTACCGTGATACCAACTTCTGAATAATATTTCAAGGATAAGTAAAAATAACTTTGTAATGATACCACAATTTGTACATTTTTCCTGCAAAACAAGTAAACCCGTGAATCTAAAGCTTCGATAATACATGAAAGGTCTTTGAGACAAGCTTGTACAACCGTTCAAAATGTTTTTGTACGCCTTCCAGGTCGTTATCAAGTCACACAATTTTATTAAAATCTTTAGAGTCCCTTTTGAAGAAAGTTTCCTTTAAACTTCAGAAATTTTGGAAACGTAACACTGATATATTTACTGACTTACTTAATCAAATCCTCTTTTACCTTCGAAGCAGTGTCGAAGTGTCTTTTTACCCCGGATTTAGCTTTTTCGCTATGCGCAATATGGCCCCCAAGAAAACCTTCTTCTTTTCACATTCAATCTTTCCATCTACACTATGGGGACTTCCAACCCCACTAATGACTGTCGTGGTATTAATATGATGAAATCCGGGATGAGCTGTGCGTAACGTACCCATCCGATAGTACGAGGCGACGTGTTGAACACAGCCTTAGGAACCCCAAGTACTGGCCAGAGCAACAATTCGTAAACTCTGGTCAGCGAACAAGAGTAGTGATTCACGCTGCGCCAATCCAGGACTTCATTAAAAACTTAATAGCTTAAAATAATAGTCACAATTTCAACAGCTTAGCAAAGAAGCAACCATCATGAACTGCAAAACAATTAATGGATAAGAAACAAATCAAAAACCCAAGATATGATTGCAAAAATATCGAAAGAAAAACAACAGTGAACAAGATCACGGCTAGGAAAAAACATAAGGAGAGACCAACAAATGAGTTGGGCAAATAATATCAGAAGATTGCCGAGTGTGACAGGATACGAAAACCGCAAGATAGATCAATGTGGTTTTGCGAGGGGGAAATCCACATGCTAAGAGGGATTGATATATAAGCAGACAGATAGATAGAAGTCAAGCAAAATAAGTACAACTGACATAGTTGTTATACTGTCAAAACATTTTTTCGAACTATGGTACGTATGTATGGGGCTATTACGAAGTCTATGTCGTATAATAGTTTTTGAGTAAGGAAGGAAAAACCTGAAATCTTGAAAAATTAGACGACTAGAAGACGATCATCTTTAGAAGTGAGAAAAAATCAGTAGGTGTGTAACTCGTACAACACCTCAGGTTTCCGAAAAATTTTTCATTTTTACAGTTGACTTCTATTCGAGAATATTTGTTGTTACACTAAATTTAGTACATAAGGGATATTATATAACTTAAAGATAATATTGCAGTTTAAATCGATTTTTTTTTCAAATAAATTGCATTTTATCAAGTAATCCAAACTTTTTCGGCATAGAACTCACCAGTTTTGTAATTCTTCCTTCGTAATGCATCGCTACCAGGTATTTTATTTATTATTTGAGGCCTAGATTAATTTCTCTTCTTTGTGAGCTTATTTCTTGAAATAATATTAGAAAGAAAGAAGTTTTCTATAGCATTTAGGTTCGGGGATTGCCCTGGTTAGTCTATTTCTTTTAACATTATTGATCATTATCCAAGATTGAATAACTTTTACTTTGTGGCAAGAAGCATTATCATCTTGACAGATAATGGGTTTGTCAGGAAATAACTCTCTTCCACTAGGCAGCATCTTCTCCTGTAGGACATCAATGTATTTGATTGCATTCATCATCCCAGATACAACATGCAGTCTACCAACACCTTTAGCAGACATGCAACCCCATGTCATCAGAGAGATTGGATGTTCAATTGTTGGCAGAGCACACTATCAAGAAAATTCTTCTGCAGGAAATCTTCTAGCATATGTGTTTCCAGCATGATTGTTAATGTTAAAGGTAGATTTATCACTAAATAATATCTTCTGCAACTATTCTGGGGCCCAATGGCGCCCATCTCAAATGGAGGAGCCTTTGTTTTCCTAATAGGAAGGTTTTCTTCCGGGCTTTGCAACCTCCAAGTCTAGATGTAAGAAATCTCCGTTTTGCAGTAGAAATGCATACACTTACATCAGTAGTTTCGGACCATATTTTGTTTAAATCTGTTGAATAAAGGCTTCTGTCAGGCTCTTCCTCCGCAATATATTGTCGTCTTTAACTAATGGTTTTTTTTGAACGGCCACTGCGGGGTTTATGTTAAAGTTTTTCCGTTCCAGACTATTTTTTGATCACTCTAATAACTGTGGATTGATTGCACTGCACTTTCATAGCTACTGCACAACTGTAAGCGCCTTGTTTATGATGAAACATTATTACATATCGTTCTTCATCCCATAATTTGAACGATTTCTTGTCGGATGGCATTTTGTCACTGTTAAGGACATGCAAAAAGCAACTGAATAATCTACAGTATCTACACGTAAACGCTTCCCGGTTCGAATCTCCCTAGGGTCGGAAATTTTTCTAATTCCCTAGGTGGTCGGTACTGGATCCCGGTCTCCATTTGCCATTGGGGATCAAATTAATGGCACTCCTCAAATTACGGTCGCATTAGAGGAGTAACAAGGCCATAAAAAAACATTCACACACAACAGCAGGTTAAGCATGGTTACGCACCAACACGGTAACCCGCAGAGTTGTGCATTGCACAAACTAACTTAGCCTTGTCTCTCAACAAAAGCGATGGGCCTCTAAGGCCTGTGAGAGCTTCATAATATATATGCCTTCAAGTTTCATGTTAAATGCACTTTAATGATCCCTTTAGAAAATGTGCGAAATATAATACTCCTACTCCAGAGAAGATTTACTAGACTGAATACCTTGCTGGTCTTGCAAAGAACAGCCGTTAAAAATCCGATGTTCCGGTACTGGAAAATGAACCCCATATCTTCAACGTAGATGTGTAACACTCTGACGTGCTAGCCCACGACCGTCTCTTTCACAACTTTAATAAGTTATTAGTGTATTATGCTTAGAAATTATTGATTTAATTCCGTATTGCCATCTTGATATGTAGGTATGCAAAATAACTATTTTAGTTATTCTTAAATTATCAGATATTTGATATTATACAATTTTCTTAAGACTCTACCGAAATAATCCATTCTGTTGTGTGCAAAGCAAACATTCTAATCTAGTGTCTCCTGGTAGCTTTGTTATTTCTAAAGGAGAGGTTTCTTGACGATGACATTACTCTTTAGCTTCCCTAATTATATAACAAAGGGGATATATATTTGCATTTCGTGATTTCTCAGTAGCTTGTATTAAAGTGTATTGGTTTTTCTCATATTTACCAGCAGCAGACAGTACCAACGCTATCTCAGGAGAATAATGCATAAGTTGAACGATATGTCTGTGTTATTTTAATGACCCTTTTTGAGACAAATTAAGGAATCTGTTCTTTAATCTTCTTAAACCGATTTTTGTGACGGAAGATGATTCCTTAATACTGTTGATTTTGAATGGTGTTTTTGAGTTCTCTTCTTTGTCGTATGACTATAGGTTGCAAATTGTTTGGATGACAAGCATATGACCACTATAGTGTTTCTAATATATTTGCGCTTAATTGTCAATTAGATGTGAAGTTTTGTGAGAAAGCACATGTCCATCTAAAATTATATGTAGAAATCAATATATCTATCGCAGATTCTAGCAGCGGATCAGATATGAAGTCAGAACTGCTTTACGCCAATGCTATATTAGGCAAGCGTCTTACAAACCATTACTTTTACTGTCCGTGGTATCAGCAAACATAAATTATCGTATAATAACATTTGAAATTTCGCGAAATTGAAATAAATCAATAAATAAAACCACCATTGCAACGTTGTCATCTAATAGTATAGTGTAACATATTTGAATTGAGAATGATTATAACATTATTCTTTGGCAATAAAAAAAGAAATTTTATGTTTGTTTCGTTTTATGACACACTGTACCTACAATATATAAATAACCAACGCGACGTTGCCTCCTCTAACGTTAACAGCCAATAGACTAAAACTTAATGTTTAGTGTAACACTTTCCAATTAAGAATTATTATAACATTCTTCTTCTTCTTCTTCTTTGCTCAGACGTATATCCATTTCTGGATGTAGTCCTCCACTAGACTTTTCCATGCGCCTCGGTCTGCCGCTCTTCTTTTCCAGTATTTTTTTTTTATTATAACATTATTCTTCGTTAATCATAATATGAATTTTTCCCAGTCCGTTTTATTTTATTATCCACTGCGCATCCTCGCATTTCTAGAAATTGCTACATTTTCGAAAATCAACGCACCAAGATCAAGTAAATGTACGATGAAGGTTTTGCACCAAGTAAATTGTGAATTGATGGACCAATTAATTGAATATGATTTCCAGATGTTCGATAAATAGTTATACATACGCAGGCTTAAGCTATCAAGCTATCACAGCATTGGAATATTTGTGCAATACCTTTTTTTTTCTCTCATTCATACTACCGTCCCCCCCCCCCCTTTCGCATTACATCAGGGAGGTGCGGGCGTCCCTTACACACTAACCATTCATGAAGCATGCACCCTAAACTTAACTAATTAAAATGCGGTCGCACCAGCTGAAATTCGAAACCACAGCGAAACGAGCGCAATTCAGTGTGACCTCGAGTGGCAACGCGTTGCTGCGCTAGACCACCGAGGTCCCTTGTGCCACCCCTAAAAATAACAATATATAATCCAACTCAATTTTAATCCATTAAGAAATACAAATAACACATAGTATATGATTCGTTTTCACTAAAGGTATGTATTGAGAAGACAGAATCTGAAAGAAGAATTCGTAAGCTTTTGCAAAGATGCAAAAGGGATTGGCTGTTAACGATTCGTTAACTGCCTTTCCCGCCCATTGCTGGGCACGCGTCTTTTCTCTACTACTGCCTATCCTTAGCGCTAAGATAGAACCACGACAGTTCTACTGATTAATGTCAAATCCGAACGATTGAAGTCCAAGAAAACGCTTTTGGATTGCCCGATGGATTAAAAAAATGTATGCGGTGGGTTGTAGTATTAGATTTTTCTTTGACATCTTCATATTGCTGGGGGATTGAACTCAAGTCATAATCGACGTTTTGCACAGACCACCACAGACTTGGTTGTTATAAAATTTATATTGCAATATACTGAATTACAAATTGTAATATAGCTATTATATATCGAACGCAATGCTCATAATGTGCATTTTTAAGACCACTGCAAGGCGCAGTGGTTGAAGAATGACTTCCGTTGTGGCTCAAATTTTAATTAATTCTGACGCAACGGGGGTGGCTTAGTAACATATTTGGGGAGAGGAGGTTTAGAGGTGGGGCATATTATACTCGTGTATAGCATTACGCTGTGACCCAAGGTAAGCCGGGTGGAACGGGGATCATCGAGTTGTTTTTTTTTAATATATCCGACCGTTGTTTTACGGAGTTACTAATTTTGATGGAAAATTATTAATGATTTAAATATAGCACAAAAGATCCAACCTGGTGATAGCTAAACAGGTTATGCATCACTACTTATCAAATATTTTACGTAAAGTTATATAGAAATTCATCCAGTTTTTTTTTTGTATATGTTTATTGCCAGATCAACAAATAAAGATTGTTATACATAGCAGAGTGTGTGGTGGTAGCTCAGTAAGTAGAGCGCTCGCTTTCTGAATAAAACGTCGATTCTGGCTTGGGTTCGAAACCTAAGCAGAACTATGCAGATTTATAAAAATCTTGTCTGCAACCCACCACACATAATTTCCCAATTGGGCTTGCAACCGTGGGATCTTAATGCTAAAAACCTTCTCTGGAATTTCTGTCGTTCGGATTCGACGTTAAACTGTAGGTCCCCCGTGTTTCTACCTTAGCGCTGAGGAGAAGCACGTGGCAGAGAAGAGGCCGATACCCAGCAGTGGGATGGAAAGGCTGTTGATGATGATACATAGCATGGATAATATGTAAGTCAGATAATTGGAAATAACATTAAAAAATTATTTTTAGCGTCTTAAGAATAACAATAGATTATTGCGATAGACCGTGTTAATCACTTTCTTCTTCAGAAATTATCAAGTCTTGTGGTAGTTTCCGTTTAAGTCTAGTGTGAATATTTCTTTGACACAGATTATAGTGTATAACGCCACTACACTCACTTATGTTTTTTATGAACTTTTAGGTACATTTTAGAATAAAGTCTTGGATTGGAGTAATGTAATGTAATGTAGTTGAACATTTCTCACATACCAAGGAGAATTAACAGCTATACGCAGCACTTTATTTTGTAACCTCTGTAGTTTTTTTATGTTTGATTTGGACGTATTACTCCACACCGGTGACGCATACAAGGCTAGAAGTCGAAGTAGGGATTTATATAGGAGTATTGTGCATTCTGGTTTTAGATGTTATTTTCTGTTGATTAACGGATAAAGCTGTTTGACTCTGTTGTGGCACTGTGTTAGCTTTTGATTAATATGATAACTCCAGGTTAATCTGTGTCTAGATGAACACCTAGATATTTCATAGCCGAGTCCTTCGGATTCCATTCTGTTATATTCCAGTTTATTTCGATGTTAGCAGGATCTGCTATTCTTCTCAACGCAAAGATTTTGGGCTGACACTTTTTTGGATTTATTTGTAAGTTCCACTTTTTGAACCACAACGAGATTTTATTTACTGCTAGCTGTAGATCGGCAATTACTCCACTTAGATCATTGTGTTGTGTGAATGTGGCCGTGTCGTCCGCGAATGTAGCTACTGTAGTTGATATTTCAGGCATATCCGTTGTAAAGATGTTAAACGGGAACGGTCCTAAGATACTGCCCTGAGGTACCCCTGCTCTTATAGTTTTCACTTCTGATAGACAAGAGTTTAATCTGACATTAAAGGTACGATTTTCCAAAAATGAAAATATCGTTGCCTTTAGGTAGTGAGGCATTGCTATGTTTTATCTTTTTCTTCAGTCCATCTATCCATACCCTATCAAAGGCCGCTGTCACATCTAGAAAAACTGCCGCAGTATATTGTTTATTTTCAAATCCTTGTTCAATCGTTTCGCTAATACACTGCAGTTGGTGACAGATCGAATGTTTACTTCGAAATCAAAATTGGAATTTTGGTAATATGTTAAGTGATTCTATGTATTCTATTGTGCGTTTGTATATGATTTTCACTAGAAACTTGGTTAATGCTGTTAGAAGACTGATCGGTCTGTAGTTTTCTAGCTTCTTCTTGTCTTTGCCTGGCTTGTGGAACATTATTACTTCAGCATGCTTCCATTGTTGAGGGAAATATCCTAGACGCAGGCATGCATTAAATGTTGACGTTATATATGCTAGCGCTTTATTCGAGAAGTGCTGCAATATTGTTTTGAGTATTAAGTCATATCCCGGAGATTTTCTTTTTGGAAAGGAGTCTATTATTGTGCTTATTTCCTTGGGGGAAGTTGATTTAATGCTTTCTGTTATTACCGCTAAGTTTCTTTCCATACTGTTTATTATCTGTGATACATGTGTTAGATTAGCGCTGATGACTGAAGTAAATGTTCGCTCTAGACGTGTGGCGAATGCGGATGATTTTTCCTCATCGGTAATGTATGTTTTGTTACCATCCGCTGATGTTAATGACGGTATCTCTTGGCGTTGTCTTAGGATTCGTCTTGTAGCTTTCCACATTCCAGGATCGCCGGGTTCTTTTCTTCAATGTACTGTCTATATGTGTTTATTCTTAGTTCGTCAAGTTCTCTTTTTATTTGATGAGTTATGTTGTTGAGTTGCCTTTTTATTTCTTGACTTCGTCCTCTTTGCCATTCACGTCGCAGTCTACTTTTACTTTTAATTAGTTCAATTATGTATTTGGGCGGATAATTGTTGTTGTGTGGCTGAGCTCTCCTTGGCGTTTCGATGGTTGATTTTACACTGTCCACTATATGAGCGGTGAAGTTTGAGATGGCAATGTCCACATCATTCTTATTGTTTAATCGGGTTGGGCATTTGAGGCGTTGGTCAAGTACTATTTTTAAAGAGTCCCAGTCCACTGGTCCATTAAGTAACCTCGGATGAGCCTGCGGAGTTTGCGGTACTGATGAGAAGCACGCCAGGACGGGGAAATGATCTGAATTTAGTTCCGTTATTACCTTTTGGTATATAGTCTTGTTGAAGTTTCTTTGCAGAACAATATCTAGAATGTCCGGCTGGTGGTCGGCTCTGTAGGGAAAGTTGGTGTATTCTTCAGGCGTTAGTACTTGAAATGAATACTCGGTGGCTAGTGCTTCAAGTTTAGTTCCTTCAGGATTAGTTGCTCTGTAACCCCAGAGACTATTTTTACTATTTAGATCTCCACTCACTAGTATCGGATCTGATGTATTAAATATGGATTGCAGGTCATCTTTTTCCAGTTTTTTGTTGGGTTGTCGGTATGTGCACACTAAGGTTAAGTTGTGCTGGTCTATTAATTTTACTTTGACTGCTACTGTTTCTAAACTCGTGGTTGGAATTTCTGGAATACTACTATGTACCATACTTCTCTTAACTATGATGACTACACCTCCTGATGCTACGCTGCCTTTTCTATCTTTCCTATAGGTTTGATACCCTGGTATTTTGAATAAATCATTTTTTGATAAATGCGTTGCTGTTATACACGCAATGTCTACGTTTCCCGAGCTAGGAATGCAATGAATAGGGAGCGTTGTTTTGAGATGCCATCGGAATTCCAGTTAAGGATGGTTAAATTTTCGAATACTTTTTGATACTATGGTCCATTGAAAAGGAGAGGAAGGATTGTGGTTGTGATAAAAGATTTTATTTGCGATAAGAAATCTATTATGACTTTGATCAGATTAGTAGGTATTGGTGATTCAGGAGATTGAGTGGGTTGTGTAGTTTTAGGAAGTGGGGTTTGGGGCTGACAGATTTCGTGCTCTATCAGCAAATGTTTGTGTTTGGTTGATGAAGAAATTTCTGTTGGTTACTTAATTTTTTGCTCGTTTTTGAAGTAGTTGTATATGATAACTGCAGCCGCGATAGCCTGCAGCATGCTCTCCGCAAATTTCTGTTGGTTACTTAATTTTTTGCTCGTTTTTGAAGTAGTTGTATATGATAACTGCAGCCGCGATAGCCTGCAGCATGCTCTCCGCCGCAGTTGACGCATTTGGGTGGCTCGTCAGATTTTTTAATGCATTTTTGGTACGAATGATTTCCATCGCATTTCACGCAGCGAGGGTCTAAGGTGCAATAATTTTTTGTGTGGCCAAACTGCTGACAGCGATGGCATTGAGGGATATTGATTGATTTTCGCCTTAATTCAGCGATAACAACTGAGTAGAATAGAGTTTTCAACGTGAAAATTGTTCTGGCTGCGTCATTATCTGTTAGTTGTATTGCACAAACTGGTAGTCATCCAGATTTACTAGCAATTAAATGCATACTCTCACTCTTGAAGGGACTTGTAGGAAGATCTTAATCTCTACGAATGAACAATTATGCATACTATACAAAATAGTTCCAGATTAGAAAATAGTGGTAGTAACTATACATTTTTAACTATTAAATAGTTGTACACTGTGGTGTAAGTAAAGGCATGATTTTGATTTCCAGACGCAACTTTTGTCGAAAATTTGGTTGATTATACTAGATAACCAGCCGGAAATAATCATATGAAATGGGCATCAGAACGGCTAACAATTACTTATGAGGTCGGTTAATAATGTGTATGTTTACCAGTTTATTTTTAGCCCAAAATCATTGAGAAACAACAAATTTTAACAGCAATTCTAGTAGTAGATCGCTGAACGGGACCTAAATGCAATTTTACCCTGTCAACGCCATCGGCGTTATTGGTGACTTTTTAACCCCAACTGTTATGTAAAACATGCATGACAAATTTCTGATACATTCGCAATCATTTGAATGCTGAGTACTGAGCAATCCCGTTTATTAACACTGAATTAACGAGCAGTATTTCATATCCACCGGCGATTAAAGCAAATGTGAATATTATACAGTTGATGACACGCATTCTTGTTTGTCACGAACTTATTTGTATGTTGATCTCTACGTTTTCATACACAATGGAGCAAATTCCTGCACCAAACAATGCTATTTGGAGGACAAACATAACAGAAAAGGAAACAAATAAGTACAAGGTTTCGGTTCCGAATTTTCCTCATTAAACTGAACTTGCCTAGCTTTGCTAAAGGCGGAATTGTTAAAAACAAACCAGGATTTTATACCAAGAAAACTGCTTCTTTCCTAAGACTGAACACTGATACGTTTCCAATTATAGTAAGGGCGATCGCGCGAATAATTAAACATCTAGATCAAAGTCCCGAATACAGCACATTCAACATTGTAGGTTTTTTATTTCCTTTAGCTTGTAACCGTGAGACAAGCTCCCCCTTTCTAAACATCAGAAGAAAATTAGGTTTGCCTTACAAAATAAGAAATTTTGCTTAAGGGCAATGTAAACTAGTATGCTGCCGAAACACGTTGGATTTTTCAGTGAAAGGTACACCACTTATGTAAAAATGTCTTGCAGAGTTTATAAATTACTAATCATACACGAAGCAAAGTGAAATTTTATAAACTGTAGCTACATTTCATTTAAAGTAATGTCTATGTAAATTTTATTGAACGGATTGTGCAAATATGCAGTTCTGTAATACAGTGCGCCATTATAGTGCGCCCATAAAATTGATTTATTATTTATTTAATTTATAGTAGAATAAGAGTAGCTCACAGCTGAATTACAACACCCCTATTCTGCTATATAAAGTTTCAAAGAAGAAACGTAAAAATTAAAAAAACACCTAGAGAAAGAAAAAAAGTAAAAACTAAAACCATAATCTAAATAATATCACGACTTCTGAAGGTAATAAGTAAGCAACTTTGCTTAAAACTGGGGATGTATAGTAGATAGCGGTGTAAGTTAGTAGTTTAAGCTGCTTCAAGTAGTTGTCCATGCATATTTCGAACAAATAAACAGTGTGAAGCACGTAGAACAATCAGGAATATTTGGGTTATACAGAATACTGTTGAACTTTTTTTTTTTATTTTTATTACACAGGTTGTATACGGGAGACTTTCATGTAAGACCCCGTTTTAGCAACCCTCTGTTCAACAGTGACCTGTTTCAGCGACTCAGTTTTTACGGTGGCCCCGTTTCAATAGTCCACAGTTAGCTAGCAACCTACTGGTCCATTATACGGTAGTGACCTGTTTCGACTGCGTTTTCGCAGTAACTCCATTTAAGTGGTCTATCATGTTTCAGCAAACCCGTTTTCGCAATAACCCTATTTCAATGATCCACGATACGTTTCAGTGGTCCATGGTTCACCAGTAAACTTTTTTAGAGACCCCGTTTTCACAGTAACCCCGTCGAGGATTCGCCAATAACCCATTTCAGCGGTTTGGTTTCGACAGTGGCCCATTTCAGCTGTTCCCAATTAGGCAGTTACCTGTTTCAGAAACTCCATTTTCGCAGTAACCCCATTTAAATTGTCTACGGTTAGTCAGTGACCAACTCTTGCGGTCCACGGTTTAGCAGTGACTTGTTTCAGCTACCCATTTTCGCAGTTACTAAACCCGTGTCGGCGATCGACGGTACGGTATTGATCCATTTCAACAGTGCATCAGTGACCAATTTCAGCGGTCTACTATTCGGCGCTTACATGTTTCAGCAAACCCATTTCCGTAATGAACTAATGACCATGTTTTAGTGGTCCACGATGCGGCAGTGACACATTTCAGTGGTCCACGGTTCCGCAGCAAACTTTTTAGCTACCCCGTTTTCACAGTAACCACGGCTCAGCAGTGACCTATCAACTTCGTATTCGCAATAATCCTGTTTCAGCGACCTAGGGTTCGCCAACAACTCAGTTCAGCGGTCTACTTTTCGACAGTGTCCCATTTCAGCTGTCCCCAATTCGGTAATCACCTGTTTCAACGCCCCCACTCTCATAGTACCTCATTTCAGTGGTCCACGGTTCTACAGTGATCCGTTTCAGCTACCAATTTTTTGCAATAATCCGTTACAGAATTCGCTGGTTCAACAATGATCCATTCTAGCGATCCCCGATTGTGAGAAAGCGCTATTCAGGAGCTCATCTTTTAGCGGTCGATTTCTTTAACCGTCTAAAGGATAAATCTACTGAAAAAGCAGAGACTGTTTTAAAGAACCGCACCATCATATCATCAAAATATGATAACGGAAGTATATATAAAGTGGAAGGGTATAAAAACATATATCAAGAAACTGCGACCGAAGATGGTATTAAACCTAAATTATATGTGATATTTTGCAACATTTTATTTCATTAATACAGTATTATACAGTTCAATCCATATTAGCCGCCTTCTATTACTCAATAAAGTGCCCATTGCTGCAAATTGGCAGCGTACCATTACTTGGTCATCAGAGGGAAAAGCCGTCAATGTTAATATTTTCAATGATGGAAAGTCTACGAAACTGTCAAAAATTTTGCAACGGTTTGTCGAAGATATATTTGCTGTTGATGCCGGATTTTTAAGTCTTATTCACTATGCGTACCCTAACAGAAACTAAGGGTTTACTATTAGTGTATCACAATCTTCCAAATCGCCGAATAAATATGCGAATGTCTATAGAATAACATAACATATGTACAATGCCATTAATGTACAACTAGATCCATATATAATTGTCACAGGTTTTGAAAGTTGGTTGATTCCAGAAACTGGACAGGAATTTCCGACGTCGACAATTCACAAATGCTGCTTTCACTTTTGCCAATCAATATTGAACTCTATTCATTGCTGCACATTGTCTCTACACTAGAACAATGAAGAGAATGTTCATATGTACTGTCGTATGTTACTTGCATTGACATTTGTGTCACGAAATTATATTGCAAATACGTTGGATGTCTTAGCAAATGATGTATTTCTGTTGCGTTTGTTTGTAGGCAATAGTTAGATAATACGAATTCTGTTCTATGGCCCATATATGGCACAAAAAAATAGACATACAACGTGGTAGTGGGTTTGTTATATTAGTAAAAAATCTCATCTAAATATACATTTAAAAACGAATTGTCAATTGCAGAACTAGCTGCTAAATAACATTGTCACAACGAATACTCGCTGTTTAAAATATAGGCAATCTTACAATCTTAGACATGTGTACACAATAAGCTACTGAAAGACAATAGAACAATCGGGGTTTATGAATATACTGCGGCATTTTTTAACCCATTTGTATGAAATATCCAAAACAGGAATAATAAGTTAAAATTTATTGTACTGCAATAGTGACCCTGGCAACTAATAACAGTGAAAAATAAATGTTTGGTTTTACAAAACAATGCATTATACATAAAACCTGAACTTTATGGCTTAAATATGTATTTTCATGCAATAAATAGAAAAGAATCTAGTTGCAGCTCCACCTATGTGTAAAATCAAGCTGTTATGCGGAATATCTAAGTTTTCTGGTTAATAAGTTAAAAGTGCCCATATTAGGGTTTAAACTGGGACGTAACTTTTGAAACAGAGAGCAATGGGTACAGGTGAAGCAGCATCAAATCCTCCTCAGTACAATGAAAATTCCTGAAAACAAACTACTACCATACTGTTTCTTCTTCTTCTTCTGTGTGCAGGCCAATGGTCTGTTAGTTACCTACAATAAAGTAGGTTCTGTGAGCCCTCTTTGCACATATGCCTAACCCGTCGAACAGAGAAGAGAAGTTCCATTACATAGTTTACGATTGTCAAAGATGTTCGTATGACAATCGGGACCGATGGTTTTGCATAACTTCCAAACTTCTTTACATGTATTAGCTAAGTCCTTTTCATTTTATGTTATTAATACCTGATCATCTTCGAATTCTAGTGTATATAAGGTTCAATCGTCGTCTATTGGTGTTCCCATTCCTATACATTTTTGTTTTGGTATTTGTGGTACCTTATCTACGTAGATCTTAATGTGGGAAAAATACAGCATCCCTATCGTAGTCATTTTGATATTAGAAATGCTGTCGTCAGTTCTGTTTCTACCTTATCATTGTTTGTTTTTCATTATAAATATTTTTCACATCCCTAAATAACGGGTTCCTAATATAGCTATCTCTAATACTTCCTACAGTTTCTGTGCAGGTACGGTATCATATGCGTTTGCTACATAAATAAATTTAAGTATAACTCTCTTCCCTTATTTCCTGACGCAGCTTGTGTGTTTCTCCTAAATAATATAGTAGGTGCTGAAACTATTAATAATATTGATCTCCATTATGAAATTTCCCATACCAAATGTGAACTATAATTAATCGCCGACTAGACAGAGATTTGTATAGATACGGATCATTTCATTCTGGACGTCGGTCGCATAGTCCGTCTCTATTAGACAATGCTTGAAGGAAGTTTTCGAAATATGCAAATTTTTAACGACACAGATGTAGTCACCATGGAATTTATTGTATAATATTGTTACACCATTTCTGGCAAATCCTGGGCCCTTAAAACAATATTTTGTAAATGATATGTCGCAGGAGGTTATCAGTCTTAAATGTGCATACGTGGAGTTGTACACCGTTCAGGTAAAAAAACCAATGCATTTTCTGAACATCTGGAAAATGTTTTGCTCCAAACCGCGGAATAAACTATAACTTCCCTATAACCGTCCATAATTTTGTGAACACTCACAAACCAGTAGTGAATACTTCTATAAACTCCACTTCGCCAAATGAATTAAATAGCTACACCAAAAAATTCGTAACAAATGTGACTCTAAAGCATCTACTCAAAAAAACATTAGTAATTCCTGCCTCTACATGGAATGTATGCATGCATGAAACTAGGACTTACCCAAAAACTGGAAAACAGCTTATATTCTGATGTTTCACAAATTAGAAAAGAGTATATTAGACCCTAGTAGCTACAGGCCCATAAACACACTGGGCTAATAGAAGATATTGATAACTTGGAAATAATACAGTCCTTCCAATTTGGTTTCAAGAGGAAGCACGCCTTTAACCACCAACTCAATAGATTGTCAGAAATAATAGAAGAGGCTTTGAGAACATACTATACACCGCAGTAGTATTTCTCGACGTGGCGTAAGCGTTTGCTCGCGTATGAATATCATATATAATCAAACTGCTTTTCTCATTCTTGGAAGATCGTAGATTTGCAGACAAAAAAAAAGTTTATGTTATCCCCTCTAAGGCATATCCGAGCAGGAGTCCCTCAATGAAGTATCTTGGGACCTGTATTATTTAGCATATATTCATATAATACTTCATAAGGAAACACAGTAGCGATATTCGCGGATGACATCGCTATTAGTAACAGAAGATGGAAACCTACGAAACGCCACCAATTAATTGTAAACAACACTAGATAAAGTTATGAGATGGTTTAACAGATAAAGGCTCTTCAAAACTGTACTTTATCCCATCCTCTGCAGCCACTCCCTTTTTTTTATTTTGTGTTCTATCTTCCTTTTCCTTTAGTGCCATATAATGTGTTTTTTCTTCATTGATTTTCAGATTATTTCTTTGCTTTATTTTCGGCTCTTTTCATTGCATCAATTAAGTAATGTTTTTTTGCCAGGATTATTATATAATCCGCATATGCCATAATCTGAATTAGTTAGATTATATATAGTACCTTTCATTCTGCTTTCTTTAATTTGTCTAAAACTACATTAAACAAGGTTGCTGTTAAGTGATCAGTTTGTCTTAACTATTTAGCGGCTCGAAATTAGTCTGGTATGTGGCCTTCCATCAATACTTTGTAATCTGTCACCCTCAGCGTCATATTTACTAGCCTCACGATCTACTTCGGGATACCACTTTCTTTTAGGGTTGTATACAGCTTCATACCTTTTATCGTGTCGTAGGCCTATTTGAAATCGATGAAAATCATGTGCAGCGGTAATCTGTGATGGATACAGTTGTCTAAAATTTGTTTCGGTATAAAGATTTGGTCCATCGTTGACCGATTTTTCCGAAATTCACATTATTCCGTCAATTAATTCATTTTGTGTTGCAACTACTTTTATGTTATACCTAATATTGTTGCAATTGGTTATATCTCCCTTTCCATCGATTGGGCATATAGGGCTTCTTTCCATCCTTCTGGAATAATTTCTTCTCTCGACCCTTTCCTCCAATCTTATGTATATTTTTATCCAATTTATCCCCCTATTTTTAACATCTCTGCCGTTATCCCACCTTCCCCTGTAATTTTGTTATTTTAAGATCATTTAGTGACATCCTTTATTTTCTATACACTTGGTGATTCACATTCATTTACGTCTTGTACCTCTTCCATTCTTCATCGTCACTTTCTTATATTTTAATAACACCTGTATAATATTCTGCTCATCTACTCACGCTTTCTCCGATTTCACTTACTAGCCGCCCTTGCCTATTTTTGCAGAATATAGGTTTTCCTTTAACATTACCAATTTACTTTTTCACAACTTGATAACATTCTTTTGCTTGCTTTTTGACATAGTTACGTTTCATCAGGTTTAGTTATTTAGGTGTAAGAATAACTAGCAAGAATGAGAAAAGGCGTAAAAGAGAAGAAAGGATAGCTAAAGGTTTAAAATATCTAGGTGGGCTAAGACAGTTGTTAAGATTAAACATTTTTCGAGGAATATGAAGACCAGAATACATGAAACATTCACAGATCTACGGTGATCTAGGGTAGCGAGCTGTGGAAGTTATATAAGAAGAAGAAAGAAATGCTTAAGGTATGGGAATGGAAAGTATTAAGAAGGCTTTGTGATGGAAGGAAAAAAGATGCTTATGGATAGGAAGAACAAATATGAAGTAAATGCTACTGTATGGACAACCAGTAATAACTGATGTAGTAATGGCACAAAGAATGCGATGGCTGCAACATGTCGCAAAAATGTTAGAAGAGAGAACAACCGTACAAGTATTAATAGAAGGCATGACAGGCAGAAGAGGGAGAAGGAGAACCCGGACAAAACGGATGGAGGCAGGTGAAATGGATGACAACGAAATGGAAGTTAGAGACTAGAGACAACTAACAAAAAATAAAATAGTGTGGAGAAAAATGTGCAACAAAGTGATGGGCCAACGGGTTTAGTTTAGACGGGATGTTTCCGAGTAAAGTCATGTGTGAATGAATTCCAGGAATTAAATTAAAATTGAGTGGTGTCGAGGAAAGCAACACACAAAGTGGCGAATGGTGATTTAAATTAAGTGTTTTCAGCCATAGACCAACTTGGTCTGTATTGCTATTTTATACACAAAGACAGTGTTGATAAGAGGCTGATAGTACATAAAATTATGTTCCTGAAATATCTAAAGTAGGCAAATTAATTATTTAAGGACTTTTTATACCTAACTATTAGGAATAAGAATTTGACGTACAACCGTTTCTCATCAGTGCTATGATTCTACTTGAACGGTATCCATGAACGCTACCACATTAAGGAATTCAGGGCTCTTTATTCAATAAACGCGAGACAATACAACGAACAGGTTAAGCTAAATTTCTCTCATCAATCACAACAGAATAAAAGTTTTATGCTTATTTTTGCATACATTAACATTAATTTATGGCCTGTATTTGTGCTTCTCCCTACTTATACAACGGTAAATTTTGTTTATCGATCCACGGTGTGTTCTGGTTCCAATATATATTTTCTGTAAAAACAGAAACATTGGGGGCCGTTATGTTGTATTTACTTCAAACCATATACGATAAAACCCACCCTAGGTAATCGATTAAATATACGAAGAACTAAAAGTTACTTCACAGCGAAATCGATAAAAGATGTAATCCATAAAACGAGAAAAAATAAATTTTCTCGGTATACTGACAATTAACATCTATCTATCTCAACTGAAAACGTGACGCCATTAATTTCGTGCTTCGTTTTCTGTTTTGGATGCCAATACGTGTAATAAATTTTGCTTTACTGGAAATTCTGCCTTTAGTCACAAATTCAGCAAACGTTAGCAGGAATGAGGATGTACTAATTAAGGAGAAACCAAACGGAATTCATTAAGGACAACAACATATCCTGAAGACTAATTTCCAGTTGGCTTCCGGATAATAATTTACATTCATTCAAATGCAAACGATGCAGGTATTTCGAAACATGAAACTGTAAAAAACTCTGATAAAATTTCGATAAAGCGCACAGAGAACGCTGAAGTTCAAAGAACTGGACAGAAATAAATTTGGTTATTATAATCCTCTGACCAGCAGATTTGAATCTGAAACAAGGTTTAATTGTCCCGTAGGTGCATACTTCATGTTGAAATACGGCTCTAGGTTTTCCCGCCGTATATCCCAGGGAAAGTCGCTGACACAATACGATTATACTTTTGGGGTTGCTGCTTTTACAAATATACTATGTCGATGGTGTTATCCTTGTTCAGCTGTTCTCCCGACAGGAAATACCATAAAACTAGCGTCTTGTAAAAGCGGTTGATGCGATTTATGTGTAGCAATTATTAGTTAGGAATTTTTATATCCAATATACCGATACAAATAAAGAAATAAATCAATAAACCTTACAATTTATTACTACACGGGATATAATCAATTAATCTTTATAAAATGTCATTATTGTGAACATCTCAAATTTTTGTTGTAGAAGAGGATTCCTTAAATGGATTGTTCTTTTTCTATAGTGCTATACTTAAATCGAGTGTAAGCAACGAATATACACTAGAATATAATGTCCATGTAAGTACTATGGTAAACTTTCCTCGTGTAGAGAACTAACTTGATTATTTCCAGAATAATATTCCTTTCAACTATCTATTTCTATTTATGTACCTTTTTTACATAAAACACATTTTACACAATTATGAAAATAAAAATCACAATAATTCAGTATACTATGCAATTACAAGCATAATGGTACCACATCAATTTTCTTAATATTCCCAATCAATATGGAAGAATGAATTAATGAATGAATAACCGGTAACCTGTTATAAATAAGATAGTTTGTTTATAATATACTCTTATAAGAATAAATATTTTAACTATTTATATGTCACTATCGTGTGAGAGAACCATCCATCGATGCTTGTTATGAACCACCGTTCCTCGGTAATAGTGCTTAAGGTAGTGCCTGAATACAATTTGCCTATTTCTGGTTGCGCTTACGTTCAGTTTGAAGGATCTTACTAGTCCTGTTACCACAGACGCTTCAATCTTCTAGAAGTTGTTGCTTCGGCGGCTATTCGATCTACCAGAGTATTTTCGTAATCTGAAACAGTATTGTCGTAAGTGGTTGGATTTCGTTGGCGACATATGGTATTCCATGTCTTCGTGGAGTTTTATTGCTAACATACTACAGTTCTTTCGCCATAAAAAGAAAGGCCCTAGAATTGAATACAATAACTCCAAATTGGATTCGATATAGATTTGAAGATAATTTATTTTCTAGGAAAAACGTATGGTCTTTCGATGAAATGTCATATTAATTTGAATTTCAAGATAAACTGTTTTTTTAGCTTTGATATGCGGTATCTATGTATCTTTCTAGTCACGATGCATTTTTCTCTTTCAGTCTTTGGTATAACGGCATTATTTCTTGTTAATTCTACACGTAATATAGTGTACATTGGTAAATGTAACTTAACAAGTTGGTCATTATTAATTGTACCTCTCGACTTACTGAACCAATTTTGAAGAAGGTCAAGGTGGTTCTGCATATTTTCTGATGGTACTGCTAGACATTATTAGAGTGTCATCAGCGCATTTAGTAATTTCGGTATTATCCGTAGCTAACTCCTTAGCGGTAATGTGATTGTAATGGAAATAGAGATCTAAACTGTCATATCACATCATTTAAATGAAGTACAAGAAAATGGTCTCGAGTACATACAATCTAAATATTAAGTAAACACATGTAGATACATCCAACAATTGAGCATTTGGAAAAATTACCTTGGTCCAATCTCGCTTATGTTTTCGTACCAATTTTGTGAAATTCTAGTAAGAGTTTTGAATAACATACATGAGTAGCACAACCCAACGTCAGATCATCATCATCAACGTCATCATCTGACGTGGAGCTGACTCGAAGGTCACTCCTGGATTACGCCAGGCCCACCCATCGCGTTAGCATGCCTGCAATGTATACCGCAAGGCGCCGCTGCTGCAACACCGGGTAGTTAGTAAGCTACGCATCAATGGGATTTTGAGTACGTACCCGGGACCGTAATGCGATTATGCATTTGACCCTAATAAACTTTGGTAGCAAAGTTTCACATTGTTCGTATCTCTTATCTATCTATTGTTCTAATGTAACAGTTTCCATCTATCTTAGTTTCCTAATAACTAGTAACTTAATATTAACCCCAAATCGAATTTTTTCACTTAATTTTAATGTAGACTCTCGATTCTTTTTCCTTCTTTTCCAATCTTCCTCTCTGCAGTTGTCGACTTGGAGTCCCTCGCTTTCTTTCCCACTGGTACTTATTTCGTTTCTTCTTCTTTGTTTTCGCCTTCCTCACCCTCTTGCTGCTTCTCGTCTTCGTTATCCTGTTCTTCTTCAGTCGAATCTTGATCGAATTCTTCAATCAGTGCCTATACTCTTCTTACCTCTCTTCGGATATCCTTTTTTTTCCGTTCCCTGTCCTCCCATGTCTCTTTAGGCATGCCGGTGTTTTGGATGTTCCTCTCCAATGATTTATTCCACGTGTAGCATGGTCTTCCGGTCTTCTTTTCTTCTGTTTGCATAGCATAAGCTTGCCGTAGAGGGTGGTTGGCAAGTCTTTTTTCTTAAGTTGAAGGCTTGCTGTTTGAGCTGCTCCTGCGGTTCTGTGCCCCCTGTGTTTTGATCTGCTATCGAGGTGAATAAACAGTTTCCATCTCCTGAAATTTCCCGCACCGTCAGTTTGTGTCTGTCCGTAAATACTGTTTCCCGCTCCATGGCCGGTACTGTGTTTCCTGCTTCTGATTATTGCCGTGGGCTCCCTGTTGTGTATTCCTCCGTGTGTATCTTCCTACCTGCCACGTTACTGGCTTTGCGCGACCGCACCCCATAATGTTAGATATCGGACCTACACAATTTGCGGTGTCTGAATTAAGTTAATTTTAAAATTAAACAAAATAAAATAAATGAGACTAAATAAATAAAATTAGATTAAATGAGATTAGCGTTTACAATTCATTTATTACGTAAAGAGGTTACAGTTGCCTACAACAGTGCGAATTTGTGGACGCGATCGGATACACGATGAAATGCAGTATATTTACACACAATGAAAATCCACACTCAACTTTTACTTAATTGCATGTGTTCAAAATCGACGTATTTACTATTTTCCTGCTTATTAACTACACAACACCGTGAATCTCTAAACACTATCAGATTCACAATAAAATACAGTAGATTTACACACAATGAGTACCAAAGTTAAATTTCACTTTCTTGCATGCGATCAAAGTCGACTCATTTTTATATATATTAGATCCGACTAGACTGCAATACTAGACCACTTGATCACTTAGCTTTTCTCTACTTCTCTCCCTCGTTTTTGCTGCCTTTTCCGCTGTTCTTGTTGACCGCCAACCCTTCGCCTTTGATCGGTCAGCTGATAGAGCAGGTGGTCGCAGGCTCGCCTGACTGTTCTCTCACCTCACTTCACTCACTTGGCAATTTCCACACAGAAATCATTCCCAAGCACGTCTCGCCAAGCCACTCTGCCCGAGAGAGCCCAAAGCACGTCCGTTCACTCGCTCGTCGCAAACGGGCAAACAAAACGACTGGATTAACTGTTAATTTATAGAAATAAACTGAGATTTAGCTAAATATCACCAAATTGAACTGTTTTCCCTAGGCCACCCCGCCTGGGCTCCATTTACGCACTTTATTTAACGATACGAAGCATTTATTTGTCCCCAGTTTAGCACTTATTATTCACACAGTCAGGTAAAACTACACTGAATTAAATAATAAACTTACTGGTAACAAAATGAATGAATTGGCTAACTAAAAACTAAGATAAATAAATGCATCAACTAAGTTTAAACCACTCAACTAGCTGACCTATTCATATTTAAGAAGTAACTAAATAAACTAAGTTTAGCTATATGAACTAATGAACTGAACAAAATGAATGACTCGAATAATGCAGAATTAAATTATATAAACGTTTAAACCGCTAAACCAACTGCCCTATTAATTTATTGAAATACACAAAAATAAAGGATATTGGCTTGGCGGGAACGGCCAGTTCTCAGAACCATTCAAGCTCCGAGCAGGGGTGTGCGACTTCCAGTAGCACAACCCAACGTCAGATGATCAATAAAAAGGCTTTCGAACTAGTCTCGCGTTTGTAATAGTATCCTGATGTATTACAACTACATTTTTATAATACTACCTTATAATTGTGGTTCCGCGTTATAAACAATCTACAAGTACAATTCTTTTTTCTTTCAAAAGAACGTGCCATTATCGTGTTCTGATCAGACAGAAAACTGAATTTTAGCTACAGCAAAATGCCTTGATATATGGTTCTTGGATCATCATGGTAGATTTATTATGTAAAAGCATTCTGCGCATTTGTCAAAGTCCGTTATATGTAGTACTATACGTGTCATCAACGTTGTTCATTTCTGTCTAGGTGTAGGAATTTTGGAAATCTATCTCGCCCACAATTTTTTCCCGTATATACTTGTTTCTGCATCTGTTCTATTTCGCTTCTTTGCTATTTTACGTACCGTCCTCATTTTGAAACCCTATTATCTGCTGATTATTTTAGCTGTTAGTGTTCATAATTAGCTGAAGTAGATGAGTCTACGTACGACAACTATATTGTATACTGTCCCTTTTATTTCTTTAGGCAAATGCTTATCTGATACCCAATACCAGCATGACATCGGAAAATATTCGGCGAATCTTATTGTCTTCTACTTTATTTGTTTCCAGTATGAATAATACCGAGTTTGAATTTCAGTTTTGTCCCTTGTTTCAAATATTGACAGGGGTTATGGCTTGTCCTTACGCAGTTTTCTCATGCTTACTACAGACTTGTTAGTGCTTCAATTAGAACCTAGTCCACATTTCTCTCTTCCAGGTTATCCTAAACTGTATCTCGTTGCACTGTGTGAAAAGCTTTCTCCAAGGCTAAAAATGAGAAGTGAAATTTTCTATTAAGTCCTGCGGACTCTGTATGACCCTGAACACGTACTGCTTCGAACGACTGCTGCTCCGCTTCTGTTCTTAGACCAATTCTAATATTCTTGTATATATTTTTTCGATAAACTTAACAACGATATCTCTATATAGCTTCTGTAATATTCTATTTTGAAGACAAGCGCTACGATTGCTGTTCTAGTTTACCTTGTTTATGTTTGACATACTTCAGTGGCGAATATTTTCTCTTCTCTTACATAATCCAGGAAAAATTAAAGATTATTCTGACGCGCGCCCTTTTGTTCGATCAAGAAGATACTCCAATTGACAGATCGTTCAACTGCTATTCATAGAAGACATTGGAAATTTTGAAGCCCCTTCGTTATTTACCAAATTTAGTCCCAAATAAATACTACTGACAACCAAAAATAAGAGAATACTTGCTTGGAACGAGGTTTCCAACAAACTGATGATGATTCTGAGTAATCTGTTTTGCAAATGGAATAATTTTACTTTGACGAGATGGCAAAACTAGAATATTGATACAACAAATATGTTCACATTATGTTTAAAAATTAAAAATGACAAATCTCCAACGTCAATTTTAAAAATATACTACTCATTTAAAACCCAACGGCTGGTTTCAGATATTGCAGTACAAACTGCTATGTTTATGCTAACTACAGTTAACTACTCTAATATATTCAAAATGAGCAACTTCATAAAGAGCTGCACAATCCCTGCTATTTTAAACCATTTCCCAGATTGGATCATGAATTTCGAGGTTTGAAAGATCCGTTCGTTCTATGCGTTAGCGTTTTCCATTAACTGGAATAAAACTTGTCGAGGTAAAACCTAGGGCTGTAATATCACTGCTTGATATAACAGATTTTCCCTAAGCAGGCTCCACAATATATCCCCTCTCAAAGGTCCCTTTATCCAATCCAATCAAAAAATACGACTATTATAAGTTATAATAACATTAATATTTCTTTACATTCCCAAGGAAATTGTTGATCTCTTTTGTGTACAATTCGACAACGCATTGTATGCCACTTCCTTTCACTAAGAATTGATCACTTTGCTAAAAGTCTTAAGTAAAAAGTAAACTTGCTTCTTTTCGCAACTCATTCGTGAAAACAACTACCCTCAGGATAGCCTCCTCGCCCTTGAACAAACCGACTTAACAAAACTTAGCATTGTTAAGAGAATAATCAATTTATCATTCGCGAATTACAGATAAAGGTTGATTCGTCCTTCAATGGACCACATGAAAGTATAAGTTTGACCTTTCCGCTTCAGAGAGTCTGTGTTCAGATTAGGGCTTTGTCTTTGACGTGACGTATTCAATGGTTCACTAAATTACTGAGATTTCTATCAAACAGATAATTGTAGAAGGTTAGGAACATGAAATGGGTTAACGTAGTTTAATTAGGATTTGTTAAAGTAATTTTGAAAATTATGCAGTTAAAGGAAAGTTAGGTAAATGTTTACTCACAGGGGTTCTAAGTTTGGATAACATATATAAATAAAGGTTACAAAGATTTGGTTTTGGATCTTGTAACAGTATTCATAGTCTGAAAAATCTTGATGAACTTCCTAATATAGTACTACAAGTGCTTATTAATAAGTTATTATTTTTTAATTTGAAC
This sequence comes from Limonius californicus, assembly GCA_014611495.1. Taxonomy (NCBI): domain Eukaryota; kingdom Metazoa; phylum Arthropoda; class Insecta; order Coleoptera; family Elateridae; genus Limonius; species Limonius californicus. The sequence continues at coordinate 14,023 of JABXWE010000192.1, read as the reverse complement.
ATGCTAGCTTTTTCAGACACAGTCACACACATGTAATTTTGTAGAATTTCGCCGTTCCCAAAATAAGGAAAATAATAGATTCGACAAATTAGTGTGTTTGTCGATCGCGGCTACACAAAGATGAGGAAGTGAGGTTTCGCACTTTCTATAAAAAATGATATTTCTTTGAGCCCTTTCTGTAAACCACAACAACAAAGTCGATGAAAATAAAAATGGCTAGAATTCAGGTCGATGTCAACGGGATGAAAATGATAAAGTGGAACTACCGCACGAATTCAAGAGATAGGAATACTTGGAAATATTTCACATGTATAGACTTAAGGAAACTAATAGTGACGCTGTATGATGAAGCAATTAAAACTAGAAGGCACAAAGGCCACTATTCATCAAGCAGCATTATTACTCTGTAATAATATAAAAAATGAAAATAAAGCCTTTTACGACAGTTGCTTCCTGAAAATTAAACTTCTAGCACCAACCAATGTACACAATGGAGGTGTAAGGCTTGCAGCTACTTCACCCACTATGGCTGTTGGCTGTTTGCGAGTCGCGGCATTATAAAGCATGTTATAATAATAAACCTAGAAAGGTTGATTTTGCTTTAAATACAAAATTACCCTTAGATCTCTATAAACGAAAAATTCTGATATTTTTCCAAATTAAGTTACCCGTACAGTAGCTATTTATTATTGGCTACCAGACTTAAAATGTAGGTACTTATTATTCTTCCTTTTTCATGGGTCTCATGTGATATCCATTATTCCGGGCTAGATACACTTTTGCACTACTGTATCCTTTTACGTCATTCTTGAAACTTTAAACTGCATGTAGACGTATATTTGAATAACAAATACATATGTAACTAATAAATGAAAAAATATTTTATTAATAAATACGTGTACGTGGTGGTAGATAACTTAGGAGAACACTCGCTTCCTGGCCCAAATGTCTATTATTGTTTGGATTCATTACCACGACAATACGAGGTCGGGCAAATATGAAACGGGATTGGCACTACTGCGGACGCTATAAGAAACTGTTTCCAAATCATAACCGTATTGTAGCTGGAACTTTCGTGTACACATAGCTAAAACGGCATCCTGTCAGAACTTGCGTGGTAGGCTGTGCAGTGTGCATGCGAATGAACAACTTAGTGCAGCTGTCACATGTGACACAAGTCAAACATGGAACAGAGAGCGAACATTAAGTGTTCTTTCAAATTGAGGAAAACGGTCAGGGAGATATTCGAGATGTTGAAAACTTTGTACGACGATGATCAAAAGCCGGGTCGTCCGATCACAACGAGAAACCCCGTAACGATCGAAAAAGTCCGACAACTTGTGGCGGCTGATCGACGACTGACAATGAGAATGATGGAGCAAGATCTGAGTATTAGCCGTGAAACCATTAGAACCATTTTGGAGAAGGATTTGAAGGAAAGGAAGGTCTGTGCCAAATTTGTCCCGCACAATATGACCACTGAGCAAAAAGCGCATCGAGTGGACACCTCCCGCGACTTCATTGCAACAGCCAACAGTGACCCAAATTTTCTGGACTCAATTGTTACTGGTGACGAGTCGTGGTGCTTCCAGTACAATCCAAAAACAAGAGACAAAGCATGGAATGGCGTTCGAAGACGTTTCCCAGGCCAAAGAAATTCCGTCTCCAGAAATCTAAAGTGAAAACCATGCTGATCACTTTCTTCGACAGTCGAGGCATCATTCACAAAGAATTTGTGCTACTGGGTGCCACCGTCACTAACCTGTACAACAAGGGTGTCATGACGCGTCTACTAAAACCCATTCGACGTGTGCGACCGCATTTGGCAGCCTCCGGCAAGTGGCACCTTTTACACGACAATGCCCCTGTGAATTCTTCTTTGACTGTAAAGACGTTTTTGGCGACAAGAAATGTCCCAGTTTTAGAACATCCTCCCTAGTCGCCGGATCTGTCTCCAGCGGACTTCATGCTGTTTCTTCAGCTGAAATTAACCCTCAAGTGAAGACGCTTTGACGACGTGGAAGACATTCAACGGAATGTCACCGCCGAACTAAACGCACTTCCTCGCGACAAGTTTAAGCAGGCTTTCCGCGACTTGTATCGTCGATGTCAACGGTGCGTAGAAGTGGAGGGAGATTACTTCGAAGGACGCTAGAGGTAGTTTCACCTATGGCTACCTCACATGCTTTGTATTTGATCAATCCCGTTATACGAGTATATTTGTCCGACCTCGTATATAAAAATCTTATGCTGCAACCCACCACACACTATTCCCCGATCCAGTTGACAACAGTAATTTCTTAATGCCAAAAACCTTTCGTGGAATGTCTTTGGTTCGGGTTCGACGGTAACTGTAATCCCTCGTGCGCTACCGTTTCTAGGTTGTTTGCACCACTTGTTCACCGCCATTTGCTCAACAACCAACTTGCTCGCAATACTGTAGGACTTAGGTGCAACTCTATCAACGCAGAAGAACTTGTAGCACATCTTATGCTTTACAATTTAAACCTTTACTTCTATTTTCAGATACCATAGGTACAGGACTATTAATTTCTTTAAACATAGATTTTGAGATTTTAAGAAAATATTCATTTAAATACCAAGAACCTAAATGTATTTATCTGTGCTTGTATGAGTTTGTAATCGTAGATATCGTGGGAACACCTGGACCGATGTTGTAGAGGATTATTAAAAATGTATCAGGTTTACTAAGCTTAGAAGATCATTGCATACACGATAAACACAGTGTGAATAAAGGAGTAAATACTAGCATGTATAAATTCAAATACAACAGGTAACTATGTTTTGAATATCGATATTCCTTTAAGAAATTGGAAGATTTGAGAAGTACTAACAGCATATGCTAGAAATATGCCTACAGATAATATTTAGTTTCAAGAATATGTTACCTGTCGAGCATCTGTCCCGCCAGCAATTGGCTTGCGAGCAAATAGTTGACGAGGATAGAGACTCGTGAACAAACAACAGACGAGCAGATGGTGGTGGGCAAATGGACGTGTCCCTTCTACCTTAACGCTGAGGAGAAGTAAGTGTCAGATATGGGGCCGGTGCCTAGCAATAGGACGCAAAGGTTGTTAACGTTAATGCAATACATGGTAGAATAGATATGTATTACCTACATACTTAGCATCTAAAAGAAATAGGAAACTATTTACGGCAATTACATTTTAATATGTATACAGGTAGCTTTTAAATTCAGGGCGAGTTATTATTAACTATAGATAAAACATGTGTCAGTAAAAGTGAAACAGTTTCAGGCGACGAGCTTTTTGGGCAAACAAAATAATTTGGACAATGTTTAATATATTTTTATTAAAATAACCCTGTAGTATGTAATCAGTTACTTTAATTGTATTGCATTTTATCTTTAAAAACTATAATACAACTACCGCCTTAAAGTTAATTACAAACGGGACATTACCATTTAACATATCGCGTGTAATAAACTATTCAAAAATGATATTGTAATATGAAGTATATATGTTTGTATTTGGTGGCTAATGGTCGTCTATTATTGATAATAGATAATAGCAACAATTTTCGGTGTTAAAAAACAAAAAACAATCGAATTCAGTTGCATTTGTTTAACCGTATTAGTGTCAAGACGAGTTTGTGTGTTTGATTGAATATTCTTTCCTGTCTTCGTAAGACCTTTTTTGTTCATTGCTTCTTATTCGTGTGTTAGATTTGTGTTCTTAATGATAAACAACAATGTAGAAGCACTTAACAATAGAACAACGAAACATAGCCGTTGCTATGCAGCAAAGAGGAGATCGCCAGGTCCATATTGCTGATATGTTAGAATAATATATAGAATTTAAGGATTCTTTAATCGTGCTATTTATGTATATTTAAGTACATATCTTTCACTCTTATTTAATATATTTAGTGCGTATAAATCCAAATTTTACTTGTTAACTTAGCCAATACAAGAAGAAAAAGCTAAGGCTTATATTTTACTCGTTCCAACATTTCTCTTGTATAACTTAAAGTGTTTTATAAACTGCTGCGAAATCTTTCTTATTCGTAAATTTGTGAAAAATTAATAAATAAGGCTACATGCTTATGTATGATTTGGTATTTAATCTAAAGAATAGTTGTCGCAACTTTTAAACATATCAGTTTTAAATTTTTCGTACAATACCCAAAGCCATAAACGTTTTTCAGAAAATTCTGTATGTGAACGTTCTTGTAAATCAAAGGATATGGCTGTTTTTCAGAGTTGATCGAACTGGTTCTTCAGAGAAATCACTAAAGTTGCCCAAAGTTCTGACATTTACTTGAAATATCGATACTTTGACTTGTATCGCCTGTTACTACCAGGATCCAAACCTATCAAAGTATCGAAGATATGAAAATAGCCTAAATATTGAAGTATCAGAAGTATCCAAGCATCAACACTACATTTCTTGGAAACAAATAATATCTGGGATTTTTTGGCTAAAATTATATGTATCCAATGAAGTTATGGCTAGAACTAAAATAAATCCATCGCAGTTCTGCGGATACCAAAATAAAAATATTATAACTGTATGGATTTATTATGAGATTTTCAGTTGTTCGTAATTATTTAAAAAGTACTCTTATTTCGTTAATAGAGATACAGTTTGTAAAACTAGGTTTGAATATATGTATGTACTCCCCTATACTATAAATGATGTGATATTAATCATCAACACTATTTAGATAGTTCTTAATAGTTCATTTAAATCCGACCCTAAAATATTTATAACATACATTCTTTTTAGATATCTACTTTGATTCCTCTGTATTTTTGATACTTTGCTACTTACGAAACTTTAGTGCTTTCTATAGTCGATTTTTACAATACCTTGATACTTTCCATATTTTAAAATCTTTGATCTCTGATCCTTAGCAGCTGTCATCGATATTCGATCCTCATACTGTGATATCACCTACTCCTAAAATCATATTCCTGGTATCTAAATTCTATTGTGTTGCTTAGCTCATAGTGGCCATACTTTACTGTTCTGTGGAAATGTTGGTTCTGCTATTCATTTTTGTAATTTTTCTGTGCTAAATGCTAGAATATTCGTTGATGGTGTAACCCCACATTTATAACAACTCGTAAAGTTGTATCTATCTACCATCTTATTCATTCCTACAGATATTATATTTAAATGCAATCTATGGGCTAAATCATGTTTCCTTCAAAACAGTACATGTTTTTCCCTTATTACAGTATTATCACTACTGTCATCTACTCTAATAATATTTCTGTATATGTAACTGTTTTTTTAAATTTATTAAATGGATGTCCTATTTTTGCAAACCATCAGTGTTATTGGTAGTTATGCCATTTCTAACCGTTCTACTTTTATAACAACTGCATAGCAAAAACAGATTTCTCTATCTTCATGGGGCTCATTATCAGTCTTCTTGAGCTAACTTGTACACTGAATACATTTCTCCAACTTCCGGTATCTACATCTTCCCCACTGTTCTCAGTATATCATCTTTCTACAGTGCTTAGTATCTTCCTATATTCATGTGTTCCATACATTGTCCCCCAGCAGTAACAAAGCGGCGTAGGAACATTTTGGGCTACTACGCACCCGAAGAATTCCCCAATCTGGTCTAGGCAAAAACATTCTGTGGTTAAAATGTAGATCCTCGTGCTTCTACCTTAGCGCCGGGAAGAAGCACGTGTCGGTTCTCAACAGTGAGATGTGAAAGCTGTTAAGTATGAATGATGATGATGATGTATCTTCAACCTGTGACTTACCTATTAGTCTACATGCATCCCTATTCAATATTTTGCTACTACGTCTATCATTTTGTTTTATCCCATAGTCACTCTAAACTAGTAAATTACATCTATCTATTTCATCACATTGTCCATCTAGGTAGTGAGGAAGATAATTGTCATTTACGATGTAGGCGGTGAATGAAAGACATCTGTTGCATTACTTTCTGTCGTAGCAAAAGGGAAATTGTTAGTGTCGACTTCTTATTCCAGTTCATCACTAATTACATTCATAAGATATGATCGATATTCTATTAGCTTATTTTGGGTTCCTGCACGTAATTAAAATCGGATAATTAGATTTTTGAATGAAATAGTTGAGATCAGAAATAAAACCGAACCTTCATCCTGCGAATTTTTTATTTGTACAGATTTGTAACGCTCTGATATTTAATTTGTTTGCTTTGTAATGTACCGTTTCCAAGTCGGTAAGGCTGGATTTAGAAACAGTTAATGATCCATGTCTGTATCGAAGGCATTATTCTGATTAAATATCACTGCGGGCTATTTGCATTCGTCTAGACCTTTATTTATGTTTCTTATTATTTCCTTTCAATAATATCTACAATTTCTTCGTCTGGCTCATTCAACATAGCATTTAATGACACCAGTGAATTGTAATTGTCACATGTACGTTTCGCTCCGAAAATTTTGTCATTACAAATTACGAAAGTCTTTATTTGGACCTATGACGGCAATTCGTTCATCAACTCAAACAAAATAATCAGAACTAGGTACAGTCCGCGACAAAAGTAATAACGCTTTTAGCAGTCGCGGTTAGGCAACACATTTTGCGTATCGTTGTTACGGTTTGTTAACGTTACCAGAATAATGCTCCATAAACGCCATACACGTAAAGCATCATAAATAATAATTGTTTAAAAAGCACGGACGTTAAATCATTTGATTGGTTACGCTTTATGCAAAAAAGGGGACCCTTTACACCAATTGCGATCGGGGATCGGAGAGTATGGCTGGTGAAAATGGGAAAGAACGGAGGAAGGGCAAACGGGACAAAGGGAAGAGGAAGAGAAAATTGGCCGAAAGAAGGCGGAAAGCGTTGAAGAAAGGAGAATGCAACGGAAAAGGAGTGAAGGAAGAAGAGAAGGGAGGAGAGAAGGGAGAGGAAAGTGGCAAGGTGGAAAGGCGAATGATATGTAAATTTTCCTTTTAAAAACAAGTTTTGGAGCGTGGATGTTCATGTGAAACCTTTCAACGATTTAGTGGATTGTTTTGACTACCGCTCCGAGATCAGACGAAATCGTGATAAGTTGTAATTATTAAAATTAGAATTTGCGATTTTCAATATTGGCGTACACCAACAAATACTCTTATTGAATCAGTCCCTGAATGTGATGTACCCCAACCTATCGGTAAACCATGTGCAAAAGTGGACCGACCCCGACCCCTACCCCAACAAGGAATCAAGCGCGGTCTTGCAAATAAAACTTTCAGAGGTCAAGTCGATTTAAAATGTTTTGTGATGGGGCCTCACCTATATAGTATTCGAAATACCCTATCCAAATGCATACATGTCATTTAATTGATTTTATCCTACGGCGGACAACGAAGCGAGATATATTGTTGCAGTTTTTGTAGGCAGCCAAAGGACAGATGTCGTCATCATCCTATGGCCTAAAAACATGCCACCCATATTTTGAAGCCGCCATCTTTGGACCCTGATGTGCTACGCGTTTCAGCCGGAACACGATCTTTCGAAAATGACGCTTCTTACGAAATATAGCCACGTTTTGCCAATGGTGGTTTTTTACCATTTTTGGTAGCTCGAAGCGGCACTGAAATTCCTCGTATTTCGTTTACGTTAGGGGTTGTAAATGGCTATCTAATTACAAAAAATTTCTGGATTGGACTATCCGCAACTAAGTTATACGGAATGAAAGTCGACTACTTCCTCCCTTTGCTTTCACCGGGGCCGTTCGCAAACGGGCAGGCCGATCTGGATGCACTTTCGGCGCGTCGCAGTGCGACACGGCTTCTAATCGTTCCGGATTTAGACCGTTCCGTTTTTAAGGAATACTATTTTTCATAACCATTTTGTGGGGAATCGCACGTTTCAAAAACGGGTGACACCTAGTCACGTTTTTGTCACTATTAGTGGAAGAGCGGTTTTTAGCCACTGCTATAAATATGGTTCCTCTTATGATCACTAACGCAGCTATGGCTAAGTACCTACTGCTAATTGTTAATAACATTTTTGTTTTAAATTTAAATCCTAAGTATAAAACGAGAAATACCGTTGCATAATAGCTGTTAGTTGTTGCTAACAGCTGCACGAAGAACATGTTGCCTATACACAACCGCCGGTAGCGTTGTTACTTTTGTCGCCAACTGTACGTATATATACGTACATTTCTGGGGTCTACCACAAAACGTTAAAATAGAGAAACTATAAGCTCCTACGATTTTATTAAAAGCTTCCGTAGTTTTAGAAAAAGTAAACTAAAAGAGTAGCAGTTAATAAAAATTCCTTTTATAGAAGCAGTCAGAATCTCGTCGAGATTTAAAGATTAATTTACTCCCGACTAAAGAAAGCTATTATATAACGTCGGAAAACTTTTAGTTAAAATAAGTTTGCGCTTTCCTCTTGCTACTTCCTTTACACGTCCGTATTCTTATCTTTTACTACATGGAAATAATAGCTAATACGTTATAATCAGAATAAGTGCATAATTATCTAAATTCAAAAGTGTTTGAATTATTAGATACGTATATGTACAGATATCATAGGCTGTGCTAGTTTCGTGCTGTCCGGTTATTTCCACGGGGTTTTTTAAACTATAAGCTCTGAATTTTGTATTTTTTTAAGGACAGATTCTGGTACGTAGGAAAAGAGTTAATTTTGCCATTCGACTATCAAGTCAAGGCAGATGTGATGCAGCAGTAATTGCTCATAACAACTTAAGGAACCTACATGGAATTGTGTCTGAAGGAACTACCAGAATATATACGTCTATTTATTGTAAAATTATAAAGCGTAGATTAGAATTTGGCAGAAAAAAAGGAAATAAAACAGCCCGCATACAAAATACTGCTGCCAGAGCTGATGAGGACTATGGACTAGTAGATGAAGAAATGCCAGGTATGGCAGAAACAATATTCCTTCAAAAGCAAAAAATATTCTCTCACTTTTGCAGTCAATTTGTATGTACACGAGCCACCAAATACGGATGTAATAACGATAGCAAGGGATTTAAAAATTAACCAAAACTTGAAGTAAGTTCCTGTGGGATATTCATTGACCAAGAATGTCCATTGTTTGGTGGCAAATAACGCAATGTTAGATATAAAATGTCCTTTTAGCTAAAAAATTTTCATCAGTTCACGGAATAACTTTCTGTAGCCTTGGGGATGAAAAAGTAACACTGAAAACCAATGACCGCTATATGTACCATATCCAAGAAAAATTTAATATTGCTAATAAAGATATTTGATATTTTGTAGTATGGGCTCCGTTTACAAGTACAACAATTCTATTTTTCATCGCTTAGTCCAATACTAATACACCCCAAACTCGCTCCCTCGAAAAATATATTTAAGAAAACCAGCGAAGCTGTGCGGCTGAACCCATACCATAAAGCACAATTATATGGTATTGGTATGATATCTTTCATGCCCATACTACTACATAATATTTCTCTTTATATATGATAAGTAACTCGACGACCACACATGAATATTTAAGCTGAAATTTCAATGTCTAATTTTTTACAAATATAATACTTTCTCATACTATAAGTAAAATTAGTTTCACGGAAAATTTATTGTCTAACTTTTTACAATAAGTGCTTACGCTAGTTACTGTTAGCTAAACATGAAAGGGAAATCAATAAATAATATGTTGTTCCATCACCTTATCTAAGAATTGGTGCTCAGTTCAATGCACGAACAGAAAGTGCTTATCGGATTAACCTGTCATCCGTAGTTGATGAGGATCAATATATTTGGGTAATATTGTTCCTAGAAGGGGTGTGGAAATTGTTGATACTGTGTTCAGTAGTAATAACTAAATTAGTACGACGCTAAACAAGTTGAAGATGTGATTAGTCAAATTTTATTATCTGAGTAATTTATTTCACCATACTACAGAGCCAGATTTTCAGAAACCCAATTATTTTGTCATTTGTAAGCTGAAATACCTCTTTTATGAAATGCGTTTTTATTATCAAATATTTGAAATATTATTTCTTTACCCCGGACAAGAAAGCATTGTATAATAAATTTATGAAGAGAGAATTCTTCTGGCTTCTCCCGTTTAGCAGAAATTTGATGTTTAGGATGACATTTTTCTGATCAAATATCTTTTGGTAAATACCAGCCGTAAGGGTTCCAAATTCTTAGTAAATTGTATTAGAACTATTTAGAGTAGCCCGAAATAGTATAATAATAGTATAGTATTCCGGATCTATGGATAATTGATTGCTTGGTTGACTGTTTTGTATTAAATAATCTTCTCTTTGAGCTCGACATTGCTTTGTTACGACTAGTAGTAATAAGAGTATTAATTTTCTGAGTTTCATGGGAACATATACTTTAGACAAATTTTAAGGTTGATTAAAGTAAAAGTTCCATTTTTTGTTATAATAGTACCCAGATATTTGTACTCGTTGCATTGTTCAATAGTTCCATAGTCTGTCTCTATAGTTTCTGCTTCTTCTCATGTCACCAAATATTCGGTTTTGTTAGTATTCATCTTCAATCCCCATTTTGCGTAATCATCTACTAATTTTCGTAGCATGTAATCGCTATCATCCCAATCGTTGGCTATAATAATTTGGTCATCGGCAAATAAAAGGCTATATTAACAATTTTCTCCTATTTTTATTCCCATTCTGGAACATTTTTTACTCCAGTTTGACAGAGCTTCCCTTATATATATATATATATATATATATATTTTAAAGAGCGTAGGGGATAAACAACAACCCTGTTTCAACCCCTTTGTGACTTCAAAGTCCTGTGACAGTTCACCCCGTACCTTAATCATACATTTTGTGCCTTTATATATATTGTGGATACATTTCACATACTTTTTATTTAAATTGCTTTTCTGCAATACTTCAAATAATTGTTTTAGTGAAACACTGTCGTATGCCTTTTCGAGGTCGACAAAAATGAGATTTGTGCTTAAGTTTCTTGGCAGTCTCTTCTCGATCAACTGTCTAACAGTGAAAATATTGTCTAGACAGGATCTATCTGCCCGGAATCCGCTCTGTTCTACAATTTCTTCCACATCTTTCTCTATTCTTTCCTTTAGCACCTTGCCGTACAGCTTTCCCATAGAGCTAGTGACACTGATTCCTCGATAATTGCTGCAAACCTTCTTACTACCTTTTTTATGTATAGAACTGACATGTTCTATATTCCAATCTTCAGGTATCTCTTGACCCTCCATAACACATTTATTATAAAGAGTTTCGCAATTAATTCGAGCAGTACCTCTGGTCCATTTTTTACTAATTCTATAGGAATACCTCCTGGCCCAGCAGATTCCCCGTTTTTCATTTTTCTAAGGCTTTTCCGTATTTCCACTACTGTGACTTCATCAGTGTTTTGCTGTTCTTCATATATTTGATTTTCGTTTTTATTCCATATGAATTCCGCTCTATCCTCGATTAGTAGCAATTTGTAGTAATCCTGCCATTTGTTTAGATTAATCAATGGTATATTTATTTTCTCTCTGACATCTTTAGTCCCTCCCATGTAACGATCTACTTCTTCACATCTTTTCTCCCACATCTCCTTCTTACATTTTGTGACTTCTTTCTTGACTTCTCTATTTACCCTAACATACATCTTTCTATCTTCGTTGTCCAGTGTCGATAACCAGTTTTGGTACATACACTTCCTCAGCTTAGTCACTTCTTCTATTTTATTATTCCACCATTCTCTTGTTTTTGCCCGATTCATTATGTTCTGGAGTCAAATATAGTACTATACAAGAGGAGGAAGAAGAGGAAGATTAATAACAATTGTATGCCACCAAAATCAAAAGAAAGAAAGTGCCAAAGGAGATACAACTCAAGTTTAATTGTCATTCAAAATTTTCCTATGTATGGACGTTAGGGTGCTGTTAGAACCCTGATTTTTTTTTATCAAAAAGAAGCAGGTTTAGTTTAGTTTAAGCGCACATAGATTGATTATGCTAAATATATGAATTGCAGTCAGTTTGTAGTATTAGACGATTTTATGTACATAATCCATATATAACGTTGCTCTACATGTTCCGATACCCACTAGACTCTATTCATTCATTGGACATCTTTCAAATCTCTCTCTTTCTTTTTCTATCTGCCTCTTTTTCTCAGTTTTCCATCTAATTATTCTCTTCTCAGCTTCTTCATATTCCCCTTACGCACCATACCAGTTGCTTAGTTCGAAGTTGTACTTGTTTATTCTTGTAACTGCCTGTATCCTTCTTCTGTGGTCAATCGAAACATTAATATTTCATTTACTTTCCACGACGCCTTCCCTCCTTTTAAGTTATTAATTCAGGATTTCTACCATCAATGGCTGTTTTCATGCCCAAATATTTATATTTATCAAATACTTTTATTTTACTATCATATTATTTATTGAACATACACGTGCTTGTCTATATGCTCACTTTTAGATCCTACCCTGCATATTCGCCCACCAGTTTGATCTGGTCATCAGCAGAAATTATACATAATAGCATTCTATCTCTTACCGGTATACACCATACCTGCATTTATTTTCCTACCAAGCATACAACATATTCTGACATAAGTATAAACAGGAGAAACACTACATTGCTGTCACAGAACATTTTTCAATTTTTCTACATACTTTGATTTTCTATTGAGACTATTCGTAGATGTTCTTCATCGCTCGGATTAAATGTATATTATCATCTCTCTTTCATAAATGTATAACGGGAACATTGTCGTAAAGTTATTTCGGATCTACCAATACAAGCTTGTTTAACTCCCCGCTGCTTTTGTATCAGTTGTGTTACCCAAAAAAAATTATCTACCGTTGATCTACCAGCCCTAAATCTGTTTGCTCCTCCGCTTCTATCACTTTATATAGTATTTTTTCTACGACCACGAAACTAAAGGTGCAGCAATCTTCACCCTGCGATAGATATATAAGTAATGTTACATTATTTATAGTGTACATTTTCAAAATAGTTCATGGATAAGACAATACATCATAGACAATTTCGTATTGAATAACACTCAGCTGTTCAGTTACTAAATAGTACTGAATGGCCAAAACTTGATGTGAACAGCTATGAGCCCATATAACGTTAAAGTAGATCACTTAAGGTTGAAGGTTTAAATTAACGATTCAGATGGAAGTTAACACCTTAAGGTTAAATAGACAGCTTAACTTTAAATTTGACTTTACAATAAAGTCAGTTGCTTAGGGAACCGCAGAGGAAATCACTTAAACAGTGTTTGAGTTCGCTAGTCAGTAGTCGTATAGGTGAACCAATATAGTGGCTAATGCAACAGTTCATGTTTCGAATAGCTCGTAAGACGTCGGTCCCTGTTTTAATACGACCATCTTTGACATTAGTAATATGTATAATAATATATATATATATATATATATATATATTGTTGTGATACCTCCAACCTTAATACGTTGAGCAACCAAAGAAGGAAATTACTGTAATAATCAACCGACTTCATTCCAGGACAAAACGACGTATTAAAATTAGTGAAGGTAACTCACATTCTATACTACGACTTTAAGAGACTCTCGGGGTAAAATGCTGTATCCAGAACTTGAAACTCACTACGACTCTATTTAATTTAGTCAAAGTAATGAATGTACGATGGTCACTATAAAGGAAGTCTGAATTTAAAATCGATAACATGAATGCCCTCTAATTTTACAAAATTTCAGAATTACTAACTAAAGATATACAAAGCACAATTGAATCTTCTCTATTATGGTCAAAACTTAAGTTTAATGTCTCACCCACCTTGTTCGACGTCACAAAGATAGTTCACCAACCTCTTTCTTCGGTAAATCCCACCAATCAGGCCCAAAACACTCCTTCCAGCTGTCCAGCGCTGTACTAACAATCAACTCAGCCCCGATTGGTACTCTCTCCACTATCGCCTTCCTATCCAAACTTGCAGACCTCTAATTTAACTCTAGCACCTACTAACTTCTCCAGGATATAAATCGCAGTTAAACTTTTACAAGTGATTGTTTTTGTTTAAGAACAAATTTAAATAT